>MU118084.1:0-45444 GCA_014904855.1 Thelephora ganbajun | reverse complement strand
GTCAAATATTCCTCCAGTACGCTCGAGTCGGAGAAAACTGAATCAGAGGGAGTTGAGGCTTTGGATAAAGCTTACTGTCAGGCCACTCTAGCCCAAACGCTCACCGGCACTAATGAGGTTTGCAAGGCCTCGCACAAGGATACTCGTCTTGTATGCCTGCTCGTCTCAATACTCCAGCGGGTGTCAGTCTCCTCTTTGTCCAATGTGGAACTGGCAGAGTACGAGCTGTGGTCGGATAGTGTCTGAATGACGCGGGATTCGACCTAAGGTTTCCGATAGGTGCCCTGGCCACTATATGCAGAAGAAGTCTCTCGGGAAGAGTCGACCTCTAGAGGTTCATAAGAGTGGGAGAGGAAGGGATCGTTTGTCGAAATGTTACAAAGGCACCCTCAGCCTAAATACCGCTCACTATCTCTAGCGAGAGGGGAGAGGATATCCGATGATAATTAGGATGGGGAGCTACAAGGGCTAGGGAGGCCGCCTATATACTAATCTAAACACTATAGGGTAGGCTTCCGCGCACGGACCATGTTCTTTCCATGTGTTTGCGCACAGACCATCGGGACTCCGTTTGATCCTAAAGGAAGCCCGTCAGTCCGTAAGGAGCTCCGTCTTCATCATCCATCATTTTTCAGTAGAATAAGAAAATGAAGGAAGGAAATGATAAACCAATAGCAATGAGTGGAAGGTTTATTAATAGAAAGTGCTTGCTCAGCACTATAGATCGAAGTTCTGACTTCTTGATCGGGTGGCGGTGGGTTTTACTGACTGATTCCCTTTTCCGCGGGCCGATGACTAAGTGTGGCGGGGTAAGAGAGCGCTAGTTTGTGAGGCAAAGGGACTTAGCGTGAAGGCTATTTAATCGCAAGCGGCCTTCGCTCTAATCCTCAGCAATCTGCTCTTCTTCTCCCATGTCTCTCCAAGACAACAAAGTCTTCGTCTCTCCTCGCAACCAGAAAATCACCAGGCTCGATACTCGAGTCCGCGCTCAGACTAGCTTCGGAACTGAAGCCACTTCCCCATTACAGGTTGGTGACGTCGATAGGTCTTCGGTCTAGAAGGTTTATTGACTTGCCTTACTAGCTCGTGGAAGCTGTCTTGTCTCAGCGCGACGAAGATATGCCGCGTCAAGCCTGGGATGATGGTGGGTCTTTCGACGACCAAGTGTGGCAGCAGGCCATATCCGCCCTTCGTCATCAGGACAAAAACCGTCGTTTGAGGGAAATGAACGACAACGAAAGTGTCCTCTTTGAGTTGATCCAGAGAGGAGTCGTTGACATGTCGTCCTTTGACAAGAACGTTAAGGGGACCGGCGTTCGGTATTCTGCCGTGATCGGGGATCGTCTTTGGGCGATGTTTGAACGTGAACGCACAAGGGTGCGTTGTGGTTGTCGATCGGTTTAGACCGACTTCTAACAATGCCGCTTTTAGAATGACCGCTTGGAGAGCGATCTCCATCGTCTGTCGGGAGAGTTCCACGCCTTGTCGGGCCGTTACCACTACCTCACCGGAGTCTTTGACAAGTTTGTTGAGGACGTCAACAAGGAGCTGGGGAAAGCCTCGAACCAGCTTAACCGCCATCGGGTCAGCATCCAGAAGGGGGCCAATAAACAAGTGGAGACGGAGTCCGAGATCGCGGACCACAAGGAGTGTATCGACGATCATGCTGTTATGATTAACAGTTTGTCGGACAAGGTCTGCTGTTGTGGGGACCGTTCTCCGGAAGAACCTGCTCCACCCGTCTTATCTCCGGAAGTCCAGTCCGGCAGTCGCTCATCTTTGATATACGCGACTCCTCCTGAAGAGAATTCTCAACCTATTCCTGTTCCAGTCTGGCGTGTTCCTCCCGGCCTGTTGGGTCCCGGGGTTCCTGCTATCCCGCCTGTGGTTCAGGAGTCGGTGACTCAACTGATTCCAATTACCGAGGCCCAGGAGAGAGAGATAGAGGATACCCTTGTCGGAGCCTGGCAAGAACAGGGCCGTGCTCACATCCGTTTTCTCCGTCGTACCAACTTCGATCACCACCCTTATTGCAAGGCTTTAGGACAGCATTCCTCGGGCTTCGTCTATCGAGCCGACGTCGGAGCTGAGCCAGTCGTTCGACGCGCTCTCCGTAGGGCAAAGCGTGGGAATGATTCCGGCTACAGGGCAAGTAGCGAGTCCAGAAGCGAGGGCCTATCGATTGCTGAGCATGATGCGTGTTGTAACGTTGATGCCGAATAGTAATGTGCACGCTCAGCTGGTGGCTAGGGGAATGACCGGGGAAATGCAGATCGTGTTTCCGTTAAGTACCGATGATTTTGATGCTCTATGTTCCGAGCAACTCGATACTTATGACGTTCACAGTTTGTACGACGAGGTTGTTCCGCATAACACCATTAGGGTTGACGACGCTACTAACGAGTTCAGGGAGGACATTTTGGAGTTGATAGTGGAGGACGATGGAAATCCAGACTGGTCTGACGAGTAGAGGACCATACGCCAAGGTAGCATCGGTAACAATGCTACAATTGAAATCTTCTTCATCCTTTTTGGCTGTTGGTGTGAGCAAGACAAAATGGGTAAAAGAGTGACTACGAAAGTGTCCGTTTGTAAAAGGGGAAACTGATAGGGTATCATGGAAAAACTTGGGTAACGATCGTGAAGTTGTAAGGATTTTAAAAGTTTCAAAAATTACTCACCCAAAAACTGTACAATCCTGACACTTACCTTCAAACCATCGAACTCTATGCCGCCACCATCTTACCTGGGGAACCTAAAGGTTATGATGATGCGGTTAGTGGTGATGATTCTGACAAATGGATAGCAGCGATGAACGACGAGATCAAATCTCTCGAAGAACTCAGCACTTGGGTAACTGTCCCTCGACCAACTGGACGCAAGACAGTCGATTGCAAGTGGGTCTTCAGAATCAAGACCGATTCTGATGGAAAAATATCCCGCTATAAGGCTAGACTTGTCGCCCGCGGTTTCACTCAAGTCTATGGTACGGACTACGATGAAACTTACGCACCCGTCACTAGGTTGGAAACGATCAGGCTACTGTTCGCCCTCGCTGTAGAAAAGGAGAACAAGCGCACAAACGATCCAAGCACCTCGACGTCAAGCTTCACTCTATTCGAGAACGCGTCGAAAACAATCAAATCATTGTGCGGCAAGTCCCGTCCAAGGACAACCCGGCGGACATTTTCACGAAGAGTTTGGGTCGAAAACTCTTCTTCGAACACCTCGATAGCATCGGGCAAGAATATGAGGACGAAGATAAGGACGATACTCCCTCTCCCACACTAGCAGACACTTCCCTTGCTTCTACCGAGTACGAAGACGCTCCAGAACTGTAAACGAGAGGGAGTGTTAAATTGTAGCGTTTCCATTTCTTCCGCTTCAACTTAACCCCTATGTATACTTGTTTGTCCCCCTCGCACAGATAGTATATATACGCTCGACTTTCATGTATCTCCTCAGTTTGCTTTCTCTCACTGAGGAGTATGTTCTCTTTATCTATCCTTCGTCCCTCACACTAACGAGACTCGTAGACTACGTCGGAACTAACTCTCGTTAGGTAAACAATATAGTTCGCTTTCTCTCACTGAGGAACTACGTCGGAACTAACTCTCGTTAGTTTCCAACAAGGTCAACCAGTACGATGGAAATTCTCCTTGGGAAAACAGAGACAGCGAGGAGCGGTAACGAGGGATGCTACGCCCGGGAATGGAATATCCACCCAGACGCGGGATCTCACGAAAAGACACGTCTGAACAGACTTGTGGGATGGCATCTGGCATCCCATGCTGAGACTGGAGGGTTAATAGGTGTAGGAGGCGGCGCCGTTTCAAAGGGCTCACCGTTGGGACCCTATTCACCAGAGGTAACCGGCAGCTCCTTCATTTTCCCTTCGATATCCCGGAGGAGTGCTCTGCAATTCTCTAGATCTTTTGCAGCCCCAAGCCTCTCGTAAACATCAGTAGCGCGCAAAGCCTCAGACTTTGCATCTTTCAACCTGCGTTCTTTATACAAAACCCGAGCCTCCAGCCCCATCGCGCGACCCAGTTTGTATGGGTCATTGACCGCGTACGACTCGGCACGTTCAATGTGAATGTGTGCATTACCGAATCCGCGCTGACCAAGAAACAGCTGTGCGAGGGAGTAGTGAATCCAAAACAGCTGATGGTCCCAGTTGGGAGAAGCGGCAATCCCGAGGGCTGTCTCGAAGTGGTCGATGGCCTTTTCCGTCTCGCCCTTGGATCGACATATATCACCAAGGACACGGTGGCATTGGCAGATGCCAAATTGATCATTGATGTTCGATAAGAGGTCAATTGCTCGGGATCCAGCTGTTTCCGCGGCATCGAATCGCTTGTCGTCATGCAACAGGAGAGCGAGGTATTGCAAAGTTTGTGCCTGTCCCAGTATGTCATTGTGTCGTCCATAAATGTCCAACGCTTCGTTTGCCTGTGATATTCCTTCCTCGTAAAAGGCTAGGATCCGGTTTGCATCGGATAGGAACCTCAATGTTTCAGCAACCTTGAGGTCATCCCCCCGCTCCCTCCAGAGCTTCAAGGCGCGAATAAGGAGTCGTTTGTACTCTGCACAATTTCCGACCGAGTCAAACAATCGCGAGAGTTCGAACAAGCACTCTGGCTTGGAGGGATGGTTATCCGGCAGTCCTTCGACCTTTGGCCCCAATACAACCAGCCGACGCCTGTGCCAATAGAGGTGTCCCATGAAATGAGCACAAGCTAGCCAGATGTCATCCGAATTTGCGTCAACAGATGTCATGACGTCCAACAGGTGCTCGACGTTTACATCCTCCGAAATGACCCACCGCGCCTCCTCAAACCCAGGCTTTCCAGCACTAACTTCAACCGACAATTTGCTGAAGTAACGCTGCTTGGTGGTGTGGAGAAGTGGAGAGAATCCTGGACCCTTAGGGGAAAGGTAGTCTCGGAGCGGTGCCAACATCGTGACGAAGCCGTTGCCTCGATGTGTTAGGGAAAGAAGGCAGAATTTGTCCAACATGTTCTCTTTGTCCGAAATTGTGGGAAACAACCACTCGAGGTTATTCTCGTTGACGCCTTGGGGGAAGAAGGCGATGATACCCAGCAGGTCACGAGCGTCGCGGCCAAGTTCGAGGAATGTCGGTGAAGTGAGCGAAAGTTCGATGGTAGCAGCAAGGCTCTTGTCGCGCTGCGCACGGAGCACACCCGTTCGCTGCTTCTCCCATTCTTTGGTCAGTCGGCTGGTGTCCCACTTGTTGTGATGTCCGACCGTGGCGAGCAAGGTAATCGACAGCGGGTGGAAGTCTAATTGTCTCAGGATGTTGTTGACTGAATCCGATCTTTCGCCGTTCTTGTGGATATGATAGAACGTAGCTCGCGCAGCCTCCATCGATAGTGTTGGAATTTCTAGACTCTCACAGTCAGGAGGAACAGTGGAAATGCGGGAGGTGATGCAAAGACAGATATTGCTGATCTGACTCAGTTCCTCGACCACACTATCTATCCCCTGAGTGTTCGCCGCCTGAGGGTCAAGAATGGACTCGGCGTTGTCCAGGACGATGAACATCTCTTTTGAAGATAAAAATGGCCGCAGAGGAGCCAAATCTTCGGGGTTTTCGATGCCCGCGCCAATGACTGCGGACAGCCGGGTGAGAAAGTGAGCGCACGACGCAGGGAACTGATCGCAACGGATGAATCGACGGTTGTTGCCAAACCGTTCCTTGGTGCGTTTGTCGTGGAGGACGGTTAGAGCGATGGATGTCTTTCCGATCCCGCCGGCGCCGATTAGAGCGATAGGCGTGAGGTTTTGTACAAGACCGACGATCTCCTCGATCAAATCCTTACGTCCAAAACAAGCCCTTGGCGGTGGGGGAGGCAATTCTCCAGGAGGGGTGCTATATAAAAGTAAGATTATGAACCCCACGGTATTCGAGACAGCTGACCTAATTTGGGCCTAGACAACTTTAAGCATCCTCTTGTTATTGGCGAATCGAATACGACCTGTACTTACCGAGCGAGCCTGATCACCAATCTCCTCCTGAATCCTCAACACATCATGGCGGATGCCAGCAACTATTACATGGGCGTTCACGGCCAACTCAGTCTGAAAGGAAGAGGTTATTGACGACCAAGCTGAGGTGATCAAACGCACGTTGAAAACGTGAAGGATCCTGTTGAGGTCTGACTTCCAAACAGCAATCGCTTTCTTATCATTCTTCGCGGGGCGAAGCGGAGAGGCTGCATTTCGCTTGCTCTGTTCGATGACCCCTCCCTTGATCTCTGCAACAGTCCTACAATTGAGAGCGCTTCAGTGGATGGTTAGAGATATGTGTCGCTGGTTTGGCTCACGTCGTCAATCGGTTTATTGCATCGCCCGAGGACTGACTGAACCCATCCAACCTCTCTCCATTCATTCCCCGGTCAAGGGCTTGACAGATGTCAGCGCAGTATAACCCAAGCTTGACATAATCCTGATCGTTGGTCATAGACCCCTGGATAAATGTGAATCGGAAGCTTATCGTCGCAGAATAGGAGGAAGCATACCCTAATCATCGTTAGGAGAGCACTGACGGAGCCAAATGCGGCTTTAGCTGGCGCGATGCCAGACCTCTCCTTCGCAGCATTCGTGATCTCCATGGCTGCATTCAGTGATGAGAGAGCACCGTCCTGGGGTTCTGTATCCATCGTCGAAACTCGAACTAGCTGGGAGAAAACGGTATGACGCACAGGCTGTGAGGAAGAACCCGAACCCTAATAGAAATGGGCGGCCATTTTGATATGACGCGCCTCGCCGGGCATCTGTATGTAAGTACTGTTCAGACAAGCCCAAGCTTCTTCACTCTATCCTTTGCGATCAAGATAACCTCTCCAACCGCTCTCTCCAATTCTTTCAGCTGGAGATTTTTGTTCTTTTATCTGTGCACGGATGTGATTCAGTTTACACCTCTTAAATCTCAAGGCGCTGACTTCCGTGCACGATACGTACGAGAGCAGACGACACCAGACGAGCCACCCCCCTGTTCGCCTAGAGTAATCTATTCTCTCGCGTCCGCAGTGAGTTCCCGTGCCCGTATGCATGGTGTTTCCCAGGATGCTCACTACTTGACCCCTAGCTTGATATCAAACCTCTTCGCGATCTTGCGTTTGACGACATACGGTCGAAAGTCACCTCGGCGAACGTTGTCACCGAGCCGCTTTCGAGTTTTACCTCTCGGTGTGTCCAGCCTAATCGAAATCGTCGCTACCGTAACGTGTCATCGGCCAATGACAGACAAGGATGTTGCGAAAATTTAGTGTGGCTATTATACGACAACTTCAACAACAACAACAACAACAACAACAACAACAACAACAACAACAACAACACCGAGAATGGCGTGGAGTTCATCTAGAGCATGTTGGGTTGCAATTTGGCCCATCGCGCCGGCGCGTTGAAACCCGGGTTGAGAGAGGGCTTTTTTTGGTGGTGTCTTCCTGCGCTGTCCCCGTGAGGACTGCGATTTGTATAACAACGCTATTCCCCATCGTCTGCTTGGATCAAGCTTGAGGGGTCTGGAAGCTCATCACAGTAGAACCCCGTCTGGAGTGCGCTGGTTGTGGGTGTTCCCGAACCGATTCGGAATATACCTCATGTCAAAATTGCGGGAAGCGGTTCAGATATTCCACCCGCCCAGGCCCTTACTCGCATCCTGCCAGGTGTGGCTATTTGTAACTTGTTGTACCAGCATGTCTGCGTATGTATGTAAACAGTGCAGATTGTGCATGTCCCAGAAGAGACGTGAAAACTACGGCCCCGCCAGCTCTGGTTGGGAGAGAGATCCAGATCTTCGTGGATCCCTCCTTGAGCGCATCTAGGGAGGATTCAAGACGCATCTCTTGGTAGCGCTGCATCGGTTTCAGCGTGCTGGTACGAGGAGCATGGCGGAGATATAGGAGCCTCGGGATGAGCAGTCCCCACCACATTTGATGTGGTTTGTGTCAAGGTGAATCATGTTGAATGCGACCATCATAGTCCTACCAAGAGCTTAATGTGATGGTTAGACTCCTTACAATGCATTCTCCGCGCAGAGGCTTTACGCGCTACTGGTATTTATGAAAGGCTCGGGGATGGATTCCGGATTCCGGTCTGGAACTGCCATCGGGAATGTTACCTACATTGGCAAACCAAACGTCTGAAAATCACGGACATTCTGCGACACATACAAAGGGCGAAAGGCAAGATGCAACATGAAAGGTAGGGATGTAGACAACACAGGATACGGGCCAAGTGGTATTAACGGCGAGTAGCAAAACAAAACACAGACCTAAATCAATGCGCGATTACAGGAGGTCAACCATCTGGCACAATGAAAAATGGCCTTGGAAAAAAAGAGATACTGGGGGGCGATGACGGGGGATGCTACGTGTGGGAATGGGATATCTGCCCAGATGTATGGTCCGTTGTTCGCGGAAATACACGTCTGAATAGACTTATGAGATGGTGCCTGGTACGACCGGAGAGTTAATATGTGTAGGAGACGGTGCCGTTTCAAGGAGCTCACCAGAGATAGCCTGCTTGTTCATTTCTCCTTCGATATCCCGGAGGAGAGCTCTACAATGCTCTAGATCTCCCGCGGCCCCAAGCCTCTCGTAAACATCGGCAGCGCGCAAAGCCTCAGACTTTGCATCTTCGAATCTGCGTTCTTCATGCCAAACCAGAGCCTCCAGCTCCATCGCGCGACCCGGCTTGTATGGGTCATTGGCTGCGTACGACTTGGCGCGTTCAATGTGGGTGTGTGCATTACCGAACCCGCCTTGATCGAAAAACAGCTCTGTGAGGGAGTAATGAATCCAAAACAGTTGGTAGTCCCAGTTGGAAGATGATGCAATCCCAAGGGCTGTCTCGTAGTGGCTGATTGCCTTCTCTGTCTCACCCTTGGATCCGCATACATCGCCAAGGATACGGTGACATTGGCAGATGCAAAATTTGTCGTCGATGTTTGAGAAGAGATCGATTGCTCGGGATCCAGCTGTTTCCGCGGCGTCGAATTGCTTGTCGTCACACAACAAGAAAGCGAGATCTTGCAAAGGTTGTGCTTGTCCCCATATGTGATTGTGTCGTTCGTAAATTCCCAACGCTTCGTTTGCCTGTGATATTCCTTCCTCGTAAAGGGCTAGGATCCGGTTTGCGCTGGATAGGAACTCCAATGTTTGAGCAACCTTAAGGTCGTTCCCCCGTTCCCTCCAGAGCTTCAAGGTGTGAACGAGGAGTCGTTTGTACTCTGCACGATTTCCAACCGAGTTAAACAATCGCGAGAGCTGGAACAAGCATTCTGGCTTGGAGGGATGGTCATCCGGCAGTCCTTCGACCTTTGGCCCCAATACAACCAGCCGACGCCTGTGCCAATAGAGGTGTCTCATGAAATAAGCACAAGCTAGCCAGACGTCATCCGGGTTTGCATCAACAGATGTCATGACGTCCAACAGGTGCTCGACGTTTACATCCTCCGAAATGACCCACCGCGCCTCCTCGAACCCAGGCTGGCCAGGACTAACTTCAACCAACAATTTGCGGAAGTAATGCTCCTTGGTTTTATGCAGGAGTGGGGAGAATCCTGAACCCTTGGGGGAAAGGCAGTCTCGGAGTGGTGCCAACATCGTGACGAAGCCGTTGCTTCGATACGTCAGAGAAAGAAGGCAGAATTTGTCCAGGATGTTCTCTTTGTCGGAGATTGTGGGAAACAGCCAGTCGAGGTTGTCTTCATTGATGCCTTGGGGGAAGAAGGCAATGACACCGAGCAGATCACGGGCATCGGGGCCAAGTTCGAGGAATGTCGGTGAAGCCAGCGAAAGTTCGATGGCAGCGGCAAGGCTCTTGTCGCGCTGCGCACGGAGCACACCCGTTTGCTGCTTCTCCCATTCCCTGGCCAGTCGGCTGGTGTCCCACTTGTTGTGATGTCCGACCGTGGCGAGTAACGCGATCGACAGTGGGTGGAAGTCTAATTGTCTCAGGATGTTGTTGACTGAATCCGACTGTTCGCCATTCCTGTAGATGCGATAGAACGTAGCTCGCGCAGCCTCCATCGACAGCGTTGGAATGTCCAGACTCTCACAGTCTGGAGGAACAGTGGAGATGCGGGAGGTGATGCAAAGACAGATGTTGCCGATCTGACTCAGTTCCTCGACCACAGCGTCTATCCCCTGAGTGTTCGCCGCCCGGGGGTCGAGAATGGATTCCGCGTTGTCCAGGGCAATGAGCATCTCTTTTGAAGATAAAAATGGCCGCAGAGGAGCCAAATCCTCGGGGTTCTCAACACCCGCGCCAATGACTGTGGACAGCCGACTGAGGAGATGGGGACGCGAGGCGGGGAACTGATCGCAACGGATGAATCGACGGTTGTTCCCAAACCGTTCCTTGATGCGTTCGTCGTGGAGGACGGTTAGAGCAATGGACGTCTTGCCAATCCCGCCGACACCAATTAGAGCGATAGGTGTGAGATTTTGGGCAAGACCAATGATCTTCTCGATCAACTCCTCACGTCCAAAACAAGCCCTCGGCGGCGGTGGAGGCAATTCTCCAGGAGGGATGCTATGTAAGGGTAAGACTGTGGACCCCATGGTATTCGAGATAACTGACCTGGTTTGAGTTTGGGGCACGGTGAGCATTCTGTTGTCGATGGGTGGAAAATCGCGCTTACCGAGTGGCGTTTACCGCTAGTATCTCCCTGACCCGGCGACAAGTTACGACGGATATCCGTGACGATCATGTGGGTATTGAGCATAAGCTCGGTCTGAACGGGGGACTCTTAGCAATTGCTGAAACGAACCGACTGAACGTACGTTGAAGACGTGGAGAATGCTATTGAGATTCGCCCTCCAGGTGGCGATTGACTTCTTATCGTCCTTCGCGTGGAAGGGTCGGGAGAATATGTTCCGTTTACCCTGCTTAACAACCCTCTTCTTGATTTCGGCTACAGTTCTGCGGTTGGGAACTCTGTGAATGAATCGCCTGGTGTATGCATGGCTGGCTCAACCCACGTAGCCAACTGTTCAATTGCTTCGAGCACGGGCTCACTAAGTTCCTCTGATCTCCCGTTCATCCCCCGCT
This sequence comes from Thelephora ganbajun, assembly GCA_014904855.1. Lineage (NCBI taxonomy): Eukaryota > Fungi > Basidiomycota > Agaricomycetes > Thelephorales > Thelephoraceae > Thelephora > Thelephora ganbajun. Next base: position 34,359 of record MU118084.1, on the reverse strand, counting down.
CAAGGGCTTCACAGATGTTGGCACAGGATAACTCGAGCTCGATGTAATCCTGTTCTTTGATCATCGAGTCCTGGATAAATGTGAACCGGAAGCTTATCGTTGCAGAATAGGAGGAAACATACCCTAATCATCGTCCGGAGGGCACTGACGGACTCGGAGTTAAATGCAGCCTTAGCTGGTGCGATACCAGACCTCTCCTTCGCAGCATTCGTGATCCCCATGGCCGCATTCAATGATGAGAGAACATCGTCCTGGGATTCTGTATTCATCGTCGAAACTCGAGGTAGCTGCGAGAAAACGGTGTGAGACACAGGCTGCGAGGAAGAACCCGAATCCCAATAGAGATGAGCGGCAGTTTTGACACGACACGTCTCGTCGCCAAACATCTGTGTGTACTGTTCAAACAAGCCCAAGTTTCTTCACTCTATCCTTCGCAATCAAGATAACCTCTCCAACCGCTCTCTCCAATTCTTTCGACCACTCCACTCCTCCCACCTCTACCTTCACCTCTACCTTTCCCAACGATGGATCTTCTGCCCCCTCCTTCCACTCAGGTCCCCGTGCCTTCTCCGCACCCAACGCACTCTCCATCTCCCCCATAACCTCGCTCCTTGTCCTTCCATTCACAAACGTAATGTACCTCAACTCCTCATATCTCTTCTCATACACCACATTCAACCACCCAAGCCTCTCAATCACCCACGGTGGCGTGAAATACCTCGCCTGTTCCGAGGCGCTGAGTGCAGAGAGCTGGCTGGGGTTTTGTTCGCCGATCCGAGGGTGCCCAGAGATGAAAGAGGATTGGAGGGTGGGCAGCCATGATCGGATTATTGTGGCGGAGTGGTCGATGAGATCGGTGTAGGATGTGAATGCAGATGAGGATGAGGCAAGTTCTGGAACGAGGTGTTCGTCGAGGACGGGTGAGTGCTCGAATAACGTCGATACAACTTTCTTTAGCGCGCTCCATCCATCGTTTGAAGTACTATTATGGATCTCGTCGAGAGATGGGAGCTGCACTGAGGATGAAGCAGCCATCGTTCGTTGAAATGTGCGAGATGGAGGGTACCAAGATGTTCAGGACACGGTGATCGCGCGCAGTGACAAGATGACGAAAAGCGAAAATTTATTATTATGCACCTCGAGATAAAGTAGGTCTATCTGAGACAACGGTAACGAATTCCCACGACAGAGGCTCTATGTCTTCACGTCTACTCGTAGATGGGACTGTGGGGTAATGCCGGAAGAGCTAGGGTATTACAACGGGAGGAGCATTATGGGTTCTTCGGTTGTTGGTTGTACACGCGGTAGGGTAATGAAGTGGAGATGAAAGATGTCGAGTAAATGTATGATTACGTCGAGCATGGTGATGCGAGGAAAGCAGAGCGGGATGGTCGTGAGAAGTCGTGAATGGTCGTAAACACCCGAGGTCTAGCAAACGGGAGAGAGGGGGATATTGTCGGCCTTTCATCTTCCGGTGTACTTGCATCCCTCGAAATCCCCAAATCCATCGTTTCTCGCGTACTCCTGGCTCTTGACAAAGTCCTCTAACTTGCACATGCCATCTTCGCCAGCACCGCAGAACACCAATGGTTGTCTGACGTCGTTCACGAATATCCTCACGTATTCTTGGTTGTTCTCGTGGTAGTCTTCGGTCTCATCCACACCCACCCACTTCCACCATCTCATTGGTCGCGACCTTGATGTAGCAAGAAACGGCGGGTGATCTGAGCAAGATAGCCTCTCGACGGTCATATGACCGGAGAACGGTACCATCTTGGAGGCGATCCACGTCCTGTCCTTGACGATCCTCGTGGTATCGAGGGGTCCGTTAGTTTGGTTAAATAAACCCATGGCGGCAAAGACGGCAACAATCAAGTTGTCATGCGAGAAATCGACATACATCGTCCGATTCAGTGGAAAAGTTTTGGGGGAAGAAAGCAGGGTCTTGTTGGTTTGTAGGCCATGGTGTGCGGGGGAATTCGTGAGGCGTCCAATGAGCTCGTTCACGTACCCGACGCCTTGAACGGCTCCCAAGGGACCTCCGTACCTAACAGTCAAACGATTAGCAGTGTTCAAGCAACAGGAGATATAAAGCATGCCCAGTGTTGTAGAACTTCTCGAGGTCCCCAGCGTACTCGTAGATCTCGAAATCTTCCTTGGAGAATATGGGGCAGAACGGACTAAGCCTCTCCTTGGCGACGGTATCGAATGGGCAAAGGTGCATAATAGCATAGACGTCCCTAGGCTTGAGGTTGGCTCCTGGAGCGGCGGAGTTGAGGCGAGCGGTGATATGTTGAGCAGCGACATCGATGAACGCTTCCGTCTCGCCCCTTGAACTTGCCGCAGCAGGACACATCTTATTACCCAACGTGTTGTTACTACCGGGCTAAATTTCACAGGTGATCTCAGCTTCTCACCCAATGTCTAAATCACAAAGTATGACCAACCGTTTCTGGGATGACTAAGTTGACCTTGGAGTGGTATGTTTCTTCACTCGCCGCTGAGAAACCTACAGAAGGGTTGATTCACATACGGTCCGTAGTTCGGGAGGCAACAAGAAACCTACCAAGAGTCCAGTTCCGGGCAGATAGCACGACACGTTTGGACCCGGAGGCTCTCACGAAGGGAACATTACCGCTCCCACTAACCAAAGTCCGATAACGCTTGAAAGTCTCCTCTCCCAAAGCGTAAGATCTGATCGAGAGGGTAAAGTGAACGTTTGGAAATAAAAGGGTATCTCGAATCCGATGACGTACTGGTCCGCGCCGTATTTAAGTAGATCGTTGACCCCAAGATCGTAGGTGTAGTTTTTCAGAAAATGGAGTTTGGGATCGTCGTAGCTAGCGGCAGCCTGAAGTTTTTTAAGTGCCTTTATGATTGCCTTGGCCACTCCGGTAGTTGGGTATCGGGCTCCGTGGCGCTGAAGCTACGGGAAGCCATGTTAGGGTGATGTATGAAAGTGGATCGACGGTGAGATCGATCAACGCGGAGAAAAGGAACTCACGATGCTGACTTGAGACACAACACAACCCTCTCTAGTCGATCCTTCAAACTTTCCAGCAGGATGGTATGGCGAATAAGACGCCCAAGAGACTGATATCGACCCTTTGGCTGTCGGTCCTAGCTCACTGGACCCGAAAATTGTGCCCTGACTGTGGTATTCGTCGTGCGTCGGGAGCCCCTCTGGCGAAGAAACGACGTTGACGAGGAGCAAAAGGGTGGTCAAACATGCGGCGAAGAAAGCGAAGAGAGCGAGACGAAGTTTCACTTTCTCTTGCGGAGACAATTCGAGTTTATGGGTCACTCTGCTTCGGCCTAGCGCCGGTGGAGGGGTGGGGATACCATAGTGGGCAACCATCATTCAACCGGCCGACGGCGTCTGATTGTCACAATCGTCACAGGCAGGTGCAAAGGGGACGCAGCGGAGGTGAAGAGAGAGAAGGAGAAAGAGAAAGAGGGGGAGGGATTCGTCTCTTCGGGAGATTGTCCCAGTAGTCTATTTTGAGTTTTTTCGCCATCGTATGCGCACGTTTGATCGTGTCTGATTGGACAGACCGGATGGAGATGGCAAGGGAAAGTAACTCGATCCAAGCGGAAGGTCTCTAAGCGGGAATTACGGTCGGAATTTGTAGGATACGTACAGATGGCCACAACGAGCTGTGCTACATAAGCATACTTGTATTCAGTAATGGCCGTTCATACAGTATGATATTCCCGAAGATAAGCCCCATGAATGTGCATAGCCCTCTCGTTATCAACGTGCGACCCAGGGCGTCTCTTCTATCCGCGCGAACCTGCTTCAAGTGCTCAGCACCAGTCGTGGACGAGGATGTACCGGATCGCGTTCACAAAAAATCATTAGATGGGCAGGACAACTGTGCGTCGTCTGCATCATTTCATAGAGCCAGCAATCGGTAGTCGGGTCACCTCGTGTCCTTCATCAAGGGATGTGAACACTTCAAATGAAAGGGGCTAATTTGGTGTCGGACCGTCGGCCCGATGAAAGTGGCCCAACGCAGAACGGATGGCCTCAAAGACAGCGGTCCTGTCGTGGATTCGGAGACTTGGATTGTTCCACACGACCAACGGGGCGGGCCCCTCGTCGCAGATCAGTGGAAGTACTAACGTCGATGGTCACCTATGAAAATCGAGTAAGAACCTGCCCGACAAGAAGATGACACCGTAAGGTTTTTGGCAGCCCATGCATAACCATGGCAGCTCTGCCTAGCTTGATTATTGGCTCGGTGAATATGAGGGTTGTCATTCGGCTCCATCACGTCCAATAGTCGACATTCACGGCGAGTACGAGCACTCGTATGCGCCTTTTAGCTATAGGTTAGCAGTCACAGGGATGCGCGTGGAGAGGAGATCGTGGCAATTACCGGATCTTCCGCCCGTAGAACAGATCCCTCGCTCCCCGCTATCGCTCTCGAAGCTTCGTAGCCTGAACGGAATGAGACTGGGATTTGTAATACGCACAGTTGGGCAGATATCTAAACTGTTACGCAAAGAATCTGTGCTGGGTAAAGCCCGGAGGGGCTTTCGAGCCAAAAGATGCACAATGGTGCTCCGACATCTGACACTACTGCACAGGCATGCGGAATCCACGAGCTGACTCGGGGACCACCACACTATATTTCACTAGTAAGGTCTTGATGACGCCCGAGTGATTGTGTGATGCCCTCGAGAGGAAAAGAACTGATAGGCGCGGAAAGGGAGGAAGGGGTGGAATCATGTCCGGAATATGAGGTGGTAGCGTCCTCGAAGGCTCGGAAGAGGATAAAACATGTACATGTATCACTAGTTCGCCACAAAATTTTATCGGAGAGGCAATGTAAGACCCCTCCATCTCGGTCGTGGGGACGAAAGTCGGCATTACACACATAAGACATAGGGACCAAAGCGTACAGACGTGCATACCTCATAAATTCTTGCTTATGCCCGAGGCCCTTTCCATTAAGCCCTTCACCCTTCTACTCAACCGTTCCGCCTCGACCTTCCTTTCCCACACTTGATGCGCAGGCATCTTCTTTCTCGGCACCCACCCCCTCCCAACCGCAACGACGCTCCCATCTTCTGATTGTTTGCTCCTACTCCTATTAGCGCTCGTCGCGGACAGATCCACAACTCGCGGGGACGCTGAGAACTTGATCACATCCCTGTACAAAAGTTTGGTCTCAGTAGCGAGTGAACGTAACGTAGGGGGTGGTCTCGATTTCGTTCTCGGAGAACCGTCGGATTCATCATCTTCCTCATCTGTATCCGAGAGTCCAGAGGGTTCTAACGGTGGTGTCGGTGTACGCGACAACGAAGAAACTCGCAGTTCCGGGAGGGCCTGCATTTCGTGTAGCAGGTCTTGACCTTTGAGATACGAGTTTTCCATTCGTAGGAACCGAACGGTCCCCCGGTAAGCCTCGATCTAAGGAACGGAACGTGAGGGGCTGACTTCTCCACAGAAATTCTTCACTTACCTGCTCCAGTAGGTAAGAAGTTTCAACGTTTCCTTCCACTTGCAGTGTCTCTGTTTCCGTAGGTTGGGCAGCGGACGCTACAAACGTCAAGTCCTGTGATCAGACCCGACGCCAGAGTTAGAAGAGGGGACTCAAACCTTGTCGTTCAGGGTTGTTCGCCAATGCCTTTAATTTCATGTTATCTTGTTCGAGAGCATCCAAGTCATGCTGCAACTGGTCGATAGCTTCTTCGTACGACCTCTCCTGCTTCCTGGCCTTGCCCAACTCCGCTTCGAGGTCGTTGATCGTATCAGCCTGTTTCTTGACCGTCTCCATCCTCCTCTCCATGAGCTCAATCTTGACGGAGGACTCTTGAATGTTCTGATCCTTCGCCTTGAGATTCCTGACAAGCGCCTGGATCTCATCGTTGAGTTGCACGACCCTTCTCTCGGCTTCGACGTTGACTGCCGCCCGCGCCTTGACCTCGGAAACACGAGTGACCCACGGAGGAGTTCCGGTGACTAGGGTATGAGCGTTTCTAAGCACGATCCGGTAGAGAAAATCGGTTGCACATACTCTTCAGTGTATTTCCGGGTTCCATGGTAAGGGGAACAAGTGCGCTCGCCTGTTGTAAAACATTCGCGATGTAATCCGACACACCTTGCCAAGGCGAAAGTGCATTGCTCCCTTTATTGACAGTGCTAGAAGCAGTCTGTCTCACGAGAGATAAAACGTGCTCAAATTGGAAGGGTGTCTTAGACCCCCGAGCGTCGCTCAGATACGGCATGATCTGTTGTGCTAGCGAGATACCGAAATTAATTAGCTCTGAAAAGCTGTTGTTTAGGTCTTGGAGGTTCGACACAAGGTGCGATTTCAGAGCGGAAGAATCTTGTAAAAGATCTTCGATTCGCTTCATCAACTTCCTATATAAAAGGCGTGAGATTCTAAACCCTAGTAGAAAAAAAACTAGAAACGCACTTCGATGGGTTCTTTCCGCTTCTGCACTGGTCTAGGACCCTCTTCAGAGGAGTGTATAACGTTTCCGCAGGGTCGAAGTCGCCCATGTCCAGAATTACATCTTATACGAGGTTGACTGATATCAAGGCAAGAACTTGTTACCATTGCAATCAAAGACTTACCGTCTTCCTTCATCACAGCCTCGATAGACGTCTTGACCAACCCGAGCGACGCAGCGAACATATCGAGGTCGTGATCAAACGACAATGCGTACCCCAATTCCCTCTCTCCCAGATCGAAATCGAATCCGGCAAAGTATGTCTCGCTGATATGGTCAAATTGAGCGTGGATCCTATGAAACGACGGATCAGTTGTGCTTAAAATCGACACGGATTGAAAAGCACACTTGACAATGTCGCTCACACACTCCATCTCCCTGAACTCTTCTCTTCTAAGAAGGTCAATATGCATATCAATCCTCTTCTCCATCGGGGCGATCTCTTGGTACAACCGTGCAATATTCAGGAAAGAATCTACATCGCATCGACGCAAGATGGAGGCGAATCGTTTGCAGAGTGTTGAAAGGCTGGATAAGCGACCCCTCATCTAATGACGTGTTTAATTCAATGCATAACACCACGCAGGTAAACGGGAAAAATAAAGACGCACCTCGCAAATGCCGACGAGCATGTCCGAAACTGAACCATTCAAGGAATCTGGCAAACCGTGGATTTGTGCGACAACGGTGTTGACCAAGTCCGTCTTGGCCGCCAGGCGTTGGAAAAACATGTAACAACTCGTTGAATCACTATCATTCTCGGTGTACACGTCGGGAAGATATGGCTGTGATAGATTCAGCAAGACACGCATAGGCCCTACGTGAATATGTGTTCACCTGAATGATTGTCAAGAGCTCCTTGACCTCACGCGCCTCGACCGTCTTGACCTCCAGCTCGATTTGCTTAGCATGGTTCTTAGAGGCCGTAGACTGGAGTCTGAGGTTGAGGGATAACATCGCTGCTGTCTGGGTAGCCGCGGAAGCCGACTTCTCGTTGGCATTCTGTGTCTCAGCTCTGAGGGTATCGAGTTCGCTAGCAACAATGAACGCAATTTATGAGCGACCGAGAATGGGTGTGAGCTGAGGACAAAGAATAGGACTGTACGTTTGTAGTTGCATAACAAATTCACGGAATCGAACGATGGTGAGTTCCAAGTCTTGGCAAGATTCTTCCAAAGACTCGATCTTCGCGTCAAGTTCTCGGATGTGGGTATCCTTCGATTCTGGATATTGCAGTCAGTGCGACACGCCGACATCCCGAGATCGCTGAATATACCGATCTCCTCGTGCAGAGATCTCTCCGTCTCAACATGATTTTCCTCAAGCTCATCATTGAGCTCTTTGAGAGCTTCTAGGTCCTCGATGGTGACACGCATCTCTTCGATTTTCTACCATGAAGTCAGGGAAAGGCGAGTCTCAGATTGGAATGACCGAGAGACAGGTGGAAGAACTAGTACCTCGCTAAGCATGAGATTACGTTCGGTCAGTTGGACGAGCATCTCCTCGGCACCAAGCGCATCGTCGAGTTGGATTTTAAGATCCTCGACTTGCTGTTCGGCGTTCTGGAGCATTATAAGGACGGACTCGTGAGAGTCTGAACAATAAGGTTAGGGTCATCAGAGAACGCAGAAAGAGGTGCACGTACTCTGGAGCTCCTCCAAACTAGCAACATCTTTTTCCATGTCTGCAATTCTCCTTCGTTGTTCCTGGTCGTTTTCCTGTGAAACATCCCTCAACCTGAAAAATCTGTGTCAACTTTATGTGAGGGCGTTCAAGTCAAAGTGATAGCCACCTCATTAAGGCCTCTTTCAGCCTCTCGTTTTGTTTCTCTAGCTGAATGTATGCCATCGAGGATTTCGCGTTAGTCTCTCTCTCGTTATCTTGCGAGCCACCACCGCCATTCCTCAAAACTTCTGCCTCGACTTCTATGACCGCAAGCTTCTCCTTCACTTCCTCCAGCTCACCTTCAGCAACCTCAGCCCTTTCTTCTGCCATCTCCTTGTCTAACATGGCCATCTCCAGCTGATCCTGTATTTCAACAGTCCTATTATCCCCCAACGCACCCAACTGTTTCGCGTCAGCCAACTCTCTCTTAGTAGCCGTCAAGTCGGATTGCAAAGATGTAAGTTTTGCTTGAAGTTTTGGTCGCAAAGCCACAAAAGATTCAGCCTCGTTAAGGCGATTCTCGAGTTCACGGACGTGCCGAGCGTCGTCTGCGCGTTTTGCTTCGAGGACTCGGACCCTGGCCCGGAGTTCCTGGTGCTCTGCGTCGTCTTGTACTGGTGCTGGAGCAGGAACAGGCGGATGTGCGGTGACTGGGGGCGGAGTGGAAGGTTCAGGGGATGGAGAGGAGGTGGTCAAGAGTTCGTTGGTGAGTGAAGAGGATGGGCGGGGTCTGATCCCTCTCTGCAGCTGCGCAGACTCGACGACAGGCGAACTAGAAGCAGAAGGAGACTCTGGTGGCTGAGATAACGGAGATGATGGTCGTCCAGGCTGAAGCAGGGGTAGCTTGCGGGGAGGAGCAACCGGAGACGGACTAAGCGGACCGTCTACGAGGGTGGATGAACGAGACAGAGAGGATTTAGAAAGAGAGGTCAAGGTTTGTCGTTTGTTGGGGGAGATCAACGGTTGACGTGGGGCACTCCCTGGACGTGAGGGGCCTGGAGACGACGGTGGGTTCATGGAGGAAACAGTTTTGTAGGGACTCGCGGATCGTGATGGAGGTTCTGTGGATCTTGTAGATGAAGTACGAGTAATACTTGGTGCTTTCTTGTGCCCGAGGGTCGGCTTGGTTGTTGCCGTCGACGTAGGCCGCTACCCGCAGACCAGCATTGTGAACAGTATTTCTAGCAATCTGAGGAGTATGATAGCGCACCGTCGGCTCAGAGACGACTTTAACCTGACTCGGGCGGAGGAACATGCCATGATTGGGTTTGCAAGTGAAGTACTTGACACCCTGGACCGTTCCATCGTTCTTGCCAACGGGTTCACCCAGTTCAACACCGACCCATTTGCCAGTGGAGAACGAGGTTGCACCGTAAAAACGAACGAGGCCTCTGCCGACGGGAACCTCGACGATGCTCCCTATCACTGGCTCGGCCATGGTCATCGACCCGTCGTGACGGAGAGATCCAAGCCGTTCAATCGATCACTGATCGGAAGAGGTCATCGTGTGGTGCGCAGAAGGCCGGGCACTGCGACATAACGTGCCGGCCCGTTGTCGTGAAGGCCACGCGAACGAAGTGCTCGCTGTGATAATGTTGGCACCGAACTATCATACTGCGAAGCAAGGGATTCATTTTCCACGAAGCGAACATGAGTCTATAGTGGCTGGCGATCGTTGCTACCATGATGGCCTGGCGTAGCTTGATTCTGCATATCGCATACACTCTGTCCGATCCGAACAGAAAATGTTTTTTTGTCCCTTTGGGATGATTCGCGAGATTCACATTCAGCAGACGGGCCCAATTGGCAATCGCACGCTTCAATCAGAAGGAAGAACCTTTTTGTCTTTGAAGAGCCTTTTGTGCCGACCTGACGACACACTCAGTTCGCCTTGACCTCGCTCTTGAGCACCGACCCTCGAATTCACCGCACGAGGTGGAGAAGATTCGCCCAAACCCGTATAAAACATTTGTATCCTGCGATGGGCCGTACTCATTCCCCCTCACCTCCACACCTTGATACCCATCCTCGATCCCTAATACCACCTTACGGTCATGAATCTTTCCTTCACTGCCGGCGACGACGTTCTCGACTGTATCGTATTCGAATCTGCCTCAGGCTCTCCCATTTACCAACTCCAAACTCCAAAGTACTCCGGGAGAGTCCTCACGACCACCGCTTCACGGTGCGACGGTTCATCTTGGCCCGCGTTCCAGATCCTCTGGGCTGGCACGTCCCTAGAACATACAAAACTGGTGCTGGATTTCACCACCCGTGCCAAATATAAGGCGAGGGATATCTTTCCTGGTGCCCAGGGAGGTTCCACCTAGTATGTGTCTCTTCTCCACGTTTCTCATCATCCAGTTCAATTTATCGTCGTTTCCGCCAGTGGTTCAATCACCATCAATAATGTCCAGTACAAGTGGAAAGCCAAGGGAACGGGGCCCAAACTCGTCGTACGTCAAACGTTACCAACCCACTTCGTGATCAAATTTACTAGCTTCTTTCAGCTTGTAAACAACGACACGAAAGCCGTCGTCGTCGAATCCCACCGCCGAATCACTGGTAATGGAAGCTTCCTCAAAACCAAAACCCCACGATACATGAACCTCGACATCGGCGGCGAAGTGGTCGAACACACCGAACTAGTACTCCTCACTTTCATTCTTGTCTGGAAAGAGAGAATCGGCGAACGAGCAAAGTCCGTACCTGCCGGGCTCAGAGGTATCGCCCCCGACCTCACCAGCGCTGTGTTGATGAACTCACACTGAACGATGGCATATCATCGTGTTACACGACCGAACGTTTCCCACCCGTTGCTCGCTTCTGTATCCATATCTGAACTATCTTCATGCTTGTTCTCGCTGTGCGAGTTTTGTTGTAAGAAAAATCCTAATTGCCTGTCTGTATCACTATATAGGTACTACTGTTAATGATAATCCGCATGCTTTGCTTTCGTCATAACGCCGATCAGATCAGATGGGACAACTTTACCCACTCATCTCACGGGTCATTGCACATAGATGCTCGATTCACGCACTACCCGAGCCTACGATGAGTCACTTTAGTCTAAGGATATGAACCTCTGAGCCTCTGCTTTGACTTTTACCCACAATGGACGAAACCGCTACCTATCCTAAGCACGACCGCAGTACCATTCGTCGCCTCCGCGACCGGGCAAAGTACGATTTTGCGACTGTACACGCCATTTTCAGCGCTGCATCCATCGTCCATGTCTCATTCCTCCCCACCGACCCTTCCATGGACCCATTTCCGACCATACTCCCCATGCTCGGCGCAATGGGCAACTTCGCAAACCCCACCGCGGACGCAGCGACAGAGCCCCTTGACTTCTACATCCACGGTCACGCAAGTTCGCGCCTCATGAAGCTTCCAGGTTCAGAGCTCACGGGAGACCATCCTGAAGGATTACCCGTCTGCGTGGCCGCCACCCTACTGGATGGCATTAAGCTCGCCCTGACGCCCTTCAACCACAGCTGCAACTACCGCAGCGCCGTTCTTCACGGGTATGCGAACCTCGTCACAGACGAGGACGAGAAGAATTGGGCCATGCACGTAGTCACGGACGATGTCGTTCCCGACCGTTGGAACAACTCCCGCGTACCGCCCACAAAAGCCGAATCGCAGAGCACTTCGGTCCTCCGGATCACCATTGTCAGCGCCAGTGCTAAGGTCAACACCGGCCCGCCGGGTGACGACCGCAGGGACCTGCAGGACGACGACGTTACGTCCAAGGTGTGGGTGGGTGTGTTGCCCGTCTGGGAGCATATTGGCCCCCCCATCGAGAGCAAGACCAACAAGGTCACATCAGTGCCCAGGTATCTGAGTAGTTGGATGCAGGAACGAAACAGTTCTCGTGAGGAGTATGCGCTCAAGGTAGCATCGGAGAAAATCTAGAGTTTAGGGTTACGAGAGCGGTCGACTTAGCTCTTTTCAGACTTCGTACTTAGTAGATCCGGCCCGCGTCGACTCCTCCGCATTTCCTTCCTGTACCTTCCAAGTCTCGTCTTCATATCTTTGATACAAAAGAAGAGATTAGGTGTAGTTATACCGCATCCAATATACAAAAGGGAGGGAAACAACCTCATGAGCTCCCGGTGCTGACAGAACCAAAGTCCAACTTCCTCGAAACCATCCTATCCGCCTTCCCTCCTCTCCCGCTCCCCGACAATTTTCGTTTCCGTTTATTTGGACCGGCAGCTCTCACGCCTGGACCCGACGAAACGGGGTCGGCGTTCCCGTCTAACTCGTCCAACGATCTAGAGGACTGCGTCGATTGCGGTTTAGGGAGTTTCGAAGGGTGAGTGGGATTGGGAAGCGCGAAGAAGTACGGATGACTCAGAGCCTATGATCAAATAAATCTGATCAGTAAAACTCTCAAACGTTGCGGGAATCATCACAACAAACCTCCTTAGCACTTATCCTTCTTCGCGGCTCGTAGAGTAAACATTTTCCAAGCAGGTTCAAACAGTCCGCGCTCGCAGCAGTGAACAGGTCTCTAAGCGGTGCTTTTTGGAATTGCCCAACGGGAACGTAATCTGGAAGCTTCGTGTGGCCCTATTAAGATTGAAACGCAAAATGTCAGGAGCACGGAATAGTAGCGATGAGGGCGCCAATCTTCATACCGGCCACTCGTCCTCTGTCGGGGTACCCAGCGCTCTGAATATCGTCTTGAGTTGGTCCATGTCACTCTCTCCAGGTAGGTATGGTGTCCTGAGCATCAGCTCGGCAAATATGCACCCAACGGACCATATATCAACGGCAGTGCTGTAGTATCGGGCACCGAACAAGAGTTCTGGAGGCCGGTACCACCTGAGGCAACCAATGTCAACCCAGAAACGGTATCCATTGGCATTGGGTGGCACACCTGGTGATTACCTGACAGGTCATCTTGTATCCCGGATCCGCAAAATCCCTCGCCAAACCGAAATCAGCAATCTTGAGTTGTCCGTCAGATGCAACGAGCAAGTTGTTTGGTTTAAGATCCTAGGTGTCCCGCGACGAGCACAAAACGCCTCGATAGTCAGTAAAAAGCGATACGCGGGACTGTCAAGGATATGGAGATACCCTATGTAAGATGAAGTTCCGATGACAAAATTCTAAACCGCGGAACGTCATCGCGACCCAACTCTTGATGTCAGCGGGGAGGAAGACCAATGAGCGGTCTTTGATGATCAATTCCAGGTCCGTGTCGAGGAATTCTAAAACGAGGTTAAGGTTCGTCTTTGAAGAATAGACATCCAGGAGCTAGGTTCGATGGATGGAGGTGATCTGTCTGGCTCGTTCAAAACGGCGGTATAGGCCATCTCGCGTACCTCGATGACATTAGGATGGCTGAGTTCGCGAAGGTACTTGACCTCCCGAATGGCTGACATATCGAGACCATCCTTGAACTGCCCAACCTTGATTTTCTTTATGGCGACTCGTCGGCCTGTAGTTTTCTCTCGAGCTGAAACGATGGATAATGTTTAGGTGGAGGACGAGGAGACTGGCGAGAGAAACCGACCTCTGTACACAACGGCATATGTACCTTCACCTGATAAGCACAAGAGAGCAGATTTTAATCGCCGTCGCCAGAAACCTCATAGTCGCGTCCAAAAACGCACCAATCTTAGCTTCCTTTAACCTTTCAACCTCTCGCGAATCAGTAAACGTGTGAGCGGGAAACAGCGCGTACGCGACAACTCACCACCTCGCCTGTCTCTCAGCGTTAGCCTTCTCAGCGGCGTCCATGATACAAACAACCCATGAACTGTTCTACCGACAACTCGCCGCCGGCTGGTGGGAGTATATCTGTCGGAGTCTCGGAACCGTCCCGACAACACCGGACATATCCACTGTATCACGTGAGCTTTCATCACCAGCACGTTCCTGGGCGGGTTGAACTTTTGGTTGAACTTTGTTCATTCTCATCGTCCCACAGTGAAATAGCTAATTGTCCCGTCTCCCAGTTTCCTCCTCTCCTTCGCTCGTTTCTCACCCTCGTTTCGGATTAATTGCACATTATTTTTCTCACACTTTCTTTTTTGGTTGGCGATGGCCACGCAGCAGCAGCAGCCGCACAATCAGGGTTCGGACATTCCGGACCCATACGAGGCTCTCGGTATATCTAGGACGGCTACGGTCGATGAAAGTGAGTGAAACTCTCCTTCCCAGATTCTTGTTGCTCATTTAACCTTTGTTACATGACAGTCCGTCGATCATACAAGCAAAAGGTGTTGGAGACCCATCCCGATAAACTCTCACCGACTGCTTCCGAAGGAGAAAAGGAGTTGGCCCAGGAGCTGTTTCGTCAGGTGAAATCATATACCTTTCCCCTCCTTAGATATGCTCTCACACCAGCTCCACGGCCAGGTTCAAGAGGCGTTCGAAGTACTGAACGATCCTGTGAAGCGTAGGGTTCGTCAAAGTCCCACTCATTTTTTCCGAATGATACATCTGCTAACCATCTCACAGGCATATGACATCCACCGCCGACCTCTTCCACAGCAAACACCCGTCCGAGCTGACTCCAGAGCATCGACCCTCTCAAGAACAACGATCTCAGTTCCAACATCGACACCGACTGCAGCACCGGCGCAAACCTATACTCCACCCCGAGCCAGCAAGTTAATACCCTCTCGCCTCGAACGCGCACACTCTGGTACCGTAGTAGTTCTGGAGCAGCTCGACGAAGCTCAGGCATGTCGGATGAAAGAACGTTCGGAATGGGCAAGTAAGGTAGAAGAACGTCGGTTAGATAAACTCAAGGCGTATACTGCCTCTGAGGAGATTCAGAATTTGGGCCAGAAACAGGCGGCTTTGGTTGATAGGATGATTCAGGACTTATTCGCTCTCACACCGGAGTGGGAGATACGGAGAATGAAAGCTCGGGCCGTGAGCATCCACCTCTTTCGTCTCATCGCTAAGTACTCACGATTTTTCATAACCTCGGAAGTATAAAGCCAGTCGTGCCAGCGCCAGAGCACATTAGACCAGCTGTCGTCGACAAGAAGGCTAGGATAGAGCCAACTCTGTCCGTGTAACACAACCTATTTTTATTCTATATTTCTTCTATCCTTTCTTACAACCGTTCCCACATCTCTCTCTTGAAACATTGCGCATTAGCACATCGTGGACGGACATACGCTTGTGGACTGGACTATGTACATACCCCGCTCCTTTCTTTGTCCTTCTTTTCGACTGCCCCCTCTCTTTTCTGTTTCGTTTTTTCGATTCTTCCCTTTTGTCGATCGCCTCGGATTCCCATGTAGTTATGTACTTGTTGTACGGTGATACCGTCTCTGCCCCCCCCCGTTCTCCCCGGTTCGTTTCCTCCGTTTGAATTCCCTCCCCTTTGTTATTGTTAGCAGCACTCAAGCTTATCGTTAACTTCTTGACCTGCTGAATGTGTTTGCCGGAAATATGTAGAGAAATAGACCCAATGATGAAAGATTGTGTCGACCTATCCAAGAGAGACTAGCCCTGCTTCGGACAGTGGTTACACTCGACGGACGTTTAAGCCGTGGCTCAAGAGTAACTCGAGAATTTCAAGAGGTAATCAGTTTGGTCGCGTGGCGGAAACAATGTGGTGTGACGAAGGTTGCAATCGAAAGGCTCAGAGTGAGAGCTTCACTTGAACGCTGGTGCTGGTACAGGAACTGGAGGGACAAGATTCGTTTTTCATCATCCTTCGTACGCACATGCGGCAAAATCACCAAATCCATCGTTCCTCGCATACTCTTGACTCTTCACAAACTCTTCCAGCTTGCACATCCCATCACTATCGGCACCGCAGAAGTGTAACGGCTGCCTGGCATCATTCACGAATACCCTCACATACTCTTGTTTATCCTGCTCTTCGTCGTCGTCGTCGTGTCGAGTCGTCGGCTTCCACCACCTCGCAGGATTAGGTCTTGGAGAATTACGAGTAGGGTGGGTCGAACATGATAACCCTTCAACGGTCATATGGCCTGAGAACGGTACCATCTTGGAGGCGATCCACGTCCTGTCCTTGACGATCCTCGTGGTATCGAGGGGTCCGTTGGTTTGGTTGAACAAACCCATGGCGGAAAGGACGGCAATAATCAAGTTGTCATGCGAGAAATCCGCATATATTGTTCGGTTCAGTGGGAAGGTATCGGGGGATGAAAGTAAAGTGCTGTTGGTTTGTAGGCTGTGGTGTGCGGGGGAATTCGTGAGGCGCCCAATGAGTTCGTTGACATATCCAACGCCTTGAACGGCTCCCAGGGGGCTCCCATAACTAACAAAGGAGTGATTGGTGATGCATAAGCGATTGGGAGACTATTACACGTACCCAGTGTTATAGAATTTCCCGAGATCCCCTGCGTACTCGTAGGTCTCAAAGTCCTCCTCAGAGAAGATTTTGCAGAAAGGGCTGACCGCCTCCTTAGCAACTGTGTCGAAAGGACATAGGTGCATGATGGCGTAAGCGTCTTGAGCTGTAAGGTTCGCGCCTGGTGCACCAGAGTTGAGACGCGCAGCGATATCTTCAAAGGTGATATCAACGAATCGCTTGACCTGAGTCTCGGTATTCACCGCGGTGGGACACATCCCATTATCCAATGTGTTGTTGCTCCCGTGCTAATCGGACATATCAGCTTCCAGTCGAAACGCGGCATTGAAAAGGACCAACCGTCTCTGGTATGATTAGGTTGACCTTCGCTGGATATAGTGCTTCGCCCGCCGCTGAGAAACCTGTCCTTGGCTTGTTCATGCAACTGCCTGGGGGTATGTAGAACAGATGTCGTACCCTTGGCCCAGCTTTGTGCCGAGAGGATGACGCGTTTGGACCCAGAAGCTCTAATGAATGGGAGGTTGTTGGCTCCAGCAACCAAGTGCTTATAGCGTCGGAACGTTTCTGCTCCCAATGAAGAAGATCTAGGAGGAATAAGATGATGGGATCGCCAACAGAGCCATCATGAATCCGACGACATACTGGTCAGCACCATATTGAACGAGGTCGTTCTTTCCAAGACCGTATATGTAGTTATTCAAAAAGTCCAGTTTGGTATCATTGTATTTCGCGACAGACTGAAGCTTTGCAAGGGCGGTGGTAATGGCCCTTGTCGCTCTGGAAGTTGGGTAGCGGGCCCCGTGGCGTTGAAGCTGAAAGTGGAATCGATATTGACCATTATGGTGTGGATGCGGGTGATGACTCACAATATTGACCTGCGAAACAGCACAACTTTTCCGCGTCGATCCTTCATATGGTGCGGCGGGGTAGTACGGGGAATAATATGCCCATGATTCCGAAAACGACTTCATGGTCACCTCAGCTAACGCATCGAGCATGCCGCTGTTCTGGTGAGAATTGTTATCATGATGTTGCTGCACCAGCGGAGATATGATATTGGCGAGCAGCGAAGCGATGATTAAGAATGTAAGGAAGAGAGCAGAAAGGGTGAGACGGACAGCGACGATGTCTTGCTGGGACATATCTAGAGATCGTGAGACGCCTAAGAATCAGTGAACCGAGTAGACCATAACGCGTGAAGAAGATTGACGAGTATGGCGGGGGAAGGAAAGGGCCCGATTGTTGATCGCCGCAGCGGGGATGCGCTTTCGAGTTGCTTACTGGTATACCGACCTCTCCCTTGGGTGCTCCGCCAATAAAACTACAGTCGGCTCGTGTTCTGTCCATATGACTGTGGGATCTAGCGCCCAGCTGATTCCGCTTGGGGAGATGAGCTGTCTCTCATTCAGTTGCCTTACGTCCACTCCGCCACATATAAGAAGAGACGGTATCTGTAACCCCGGTTTGTGACCGAATGGCAGCCACACTTTCTTTCCGCGAGGCCTTGAGTCAGGGTATCGCCTCCGGAACGTTCGTCGATACCAAGATCATCTTGTTCTCGCGCAGGACTTCCTCTGGTAGAGTCTGTGGACCTAAGACGCTGTATGCAAGCAGCCATGTCTTGAAATCCATTCCTTACTTCAACCACCGTGAGTCCCACCCATCTTGTCTCAACACTCCAGCTCATAACCTAACGATGTTGCTCTACAAGTTCTCTTTGGAAACTTCCTAGAGGCTGAGTCACAGGACTTGAGCGGTAACTTCGACGACGACGAATCCTCAAATGACTACGGTTACTACTCTGACAGTGACCTTGAAGACGACGGTGAAACAGTAGATACCTTGAAGGGTGTGCTGAAGATGGCTACTCAACCCAAAAACACTGCGAGGGATGTCTTGAGAACAGTAACTCCGCAAAAAGGCACCTTGAAGAGAGTCTTAAGGACAGATTCTTTACGTCGTCTGGGAGGTGGAACGTTCCACAAACCTCCCCGCGAAAAATACGCAGAACGGGCCTGCAAAGGAAAAGTCGTCAAGGTCCCTGACATGGCATTCATCACGTAAGTTCACACAGATTGCCCAGGAGGCGCCTTGCTAAGACGTTGGTAGATTCCAGGCGTTTCTACTTTATCTCTACTCGGGAGAGATAGAATTCGCATCGTTGAAATTAGGTACCAATCGCAGGCGGAGGAGCGTTGGATTACTCGATCCCTCCCATGATGACCTGCCACGACCCTCCCCAAGATCGGTATATCGACTCGCTGACAAGGTGTGTTGCTTTACCATCTCCTAAACCGTCCCGACCACAACCTTGCCCCAGTACGATGTTCCTGCGTTCAAAAAGCTCTCTCTCTGTCGCATCCGCACTGAACTGAAAAATTGTGACATCGTCCAAGAAACCTTCAGCAAGTTTGCATCCAAGTGAGCACGCGTGGTCCATGTAGTAGCAAGTAGGGATAACCAGGAGCCGCAGATACGAAGAGATAAGGACCGAATGCGTCATTCAACTCGTGTCTACGCTAGTGAATGACACAACAGCACAGACAACATGGACGAGGGTTTCCGCGATAATTGATCGCCATTCCCGAGGAGATCTCGAACATGTGGCGGAGGCTCTCTCTCTGTTGTGGAGTACAGTAAACCAGCGCGGTTGCGCCACCACATTACTTAATGGTCAACCCTCCGTCTGTACGCCTACTATCTATCTTTGTCTCTGCAGCGGATTCTGATATTTCGGACAGTGCCAGCCCCCGTCCGTCAAAAACCCTACGAATTGGAAAGGCCTAAAGGTCGCGATGGTGAAATCGATCAAACAAGGGGTTTTCTTCGATCAGAAGTACTGGACTAGACACCGGAAGGACAGTCGCGCCTTGAAACCGATTTACTTCTCGAGCCTGATCGCCGGCGATGCACTACGGGCATGTACGTTAATACGCTGGGTTAGTGTGAGTAGTGCTGAACAAGCGGTCAAGGTATCGTGCATTCCAATGGTCAAGACATCATAATGAAACGTCCGGCGAGGGAGGTCGATACCGAGAGTGACTGGGAGAGCGACTCCACGGGGGGCGTGGACACTACATCAACGTTCTGGCAGGTCCATATGGGGGAAAAACATGAACAAGTTCGCGCGATCCTTACCCCTGGGTCATTTGCTGCGTGAGTCGAGTCCCTGTCCCTCTCATCTAACCAGAGACCAACGGTCGTCTTGTTTCCATGATCCTAGCTGGAGATCCCTTTTCTTCTATCTATGCACGGACGAAATCTCGTTCGCTCCCCTTACATCACAAGGTATAGACTCTCGCCTGGCGTACATCCTCGAGAATGCATCAGATACACCTCCCCCTTGTTCACCGAAAAGCGTTTACATCCTCGCAAGTCTGGTGAGTCTGTTCTTGACAAGTAACCTTCGCAGCATGATCATGAATGCACATAATTCAAAGTTAAATCTTCAACCTCTCAGCGACCTTGCTTTAAGGGATATTGAAAGCAAGCTATCTGAGAACAACATCGTTGAAGAGTTCTTTTCTCGTGTTAGCTCCACGTGAGGTTCCACTGGATTTGTTGCGGGTATTATTGCCGGGCTAATGGACGGCGTATGTCAGGCAACGGGAGGTTTTGGAAATGGAGTGTCGGTTATTCTTTTCAAGGTTCAAGAACCAAGCCACCGTTCTCCGCATGCAAGAGAAAATTGCTAGCATTGGTGCAAGTCGTGCAGTACACCAGGCTGATGCATTCAAACTCGGTCTACAAGCAGCCCTCGATTTCAAGAAACGGGACAGCCGAGCTGAACTAGGTGGTGTCATGCTGCGGTGCCCAGGACATGATTGTCCAGGAAACAAGAGCTACACGTCCTATTCGCCGGAGGGCGTCCCAAATAGCGAATTCTGCCAGCCGTGCTTCGAGATTGGCCGGAAATGCCTCCTAATTTGTACGGGCTGTGGATACGAGCGAACCGGTCGTGACTTGTGGTGTCAACGCTGCGGGAAGAGATTTGTGTTGGTCGTGTCTTCTCCTAGTTAACAGACCACGCGACCACGTACTACCACCGACGATCACCTAATGGGCATTTTCATATTTGGGAACTGTTTATACCTACAAACGCGCTCTCACAGTGGGCACCGGGGTGTTTTCCAGATCGGAAAACACCGGGAAAACTACCTGGGAAATGCTAAATATTCACCGCATTTTCCTTGTCAGTTTATTGCCTGAAAATCGTTGGGAATATTGGTCCGAAAATCCTGTGGAAAGGTGAAGTATTCCGATGAGGAAAACAATGATCGGAGGCAGCTGATTGGCTCACGCAGTGGAATACTTCAGATTATCCGAAAAGATTTTCTGACAATAATCCAAGGCGGAATATATCTACTTTTCAGGTCATTTACTGTAGCTAAATACCCTCAGGACACTTAGCGTTTCCCACGTATTTTTCCTGGTGTTTTCCGATCTGGAAAACACCCCAGTGCCCACTGTGTCTACGGCTGGCCAACTGCTCTTTGAGCAGCTGGATTATCATCCCCTTCGTACTACAATAAAATGCGATCGAGCTCGGGGAGCTTGGCTGTCTGCTTCCGACTCGACCACTAACTGCGCTAACCTTAACGCTCGACCATGGATAACGATCAATCTATTACACTTACAACAGGATGGCCGCCACACTTCCCTTCTGCGAGGCATTGAACGAGGGCATCGTCTCTGGGACGCTTGTCGACACAAAGATCATCCTGTTCTCGCGCAGAGACATCTCTGGCAGTGTCCGTGGACCAAAGGCACTCTATGCGAGCAGCCATGTGCTGAAATCTGTTCCTTATTTCAACGATCGTGAGCCCTTTACACTCAATCCTAGGCGCATCCATCCAATAGCCTCACCGCCCTGTCCTACAAGTTCTATTTGGGAACTTTTCAGAGGCACGACTCAAGGATTTCGACGATGATTTCGGCGGTGATGAATCCGCGGAAGATTATGGTTACTACTCCGACAGTGACCTCGAGGACGATGAGAATGAGAAGCCTACTCCACAAGAACCAACACACGATGTATCAAGTACAGGTTCCCCTAGATCATCCCACCTCGAAAACCACACCGAGCTGAGTAACAAGGGCAAGATCGTCAGGATACCAGACGTGGCATTCGTCACGTAAGGTCGCGTGGACCAGTCGCAAAATGATTTGCTGACGTGGTGGCAGGTTTCAGGCATTTATCTTCTACCTCTACACGGGACAAATAGAATTTGCGCCGCTTGGGCCCCAGGGGAATCGCGGCTCGAGGACGACGGAATTACAAACCTCACATGATGATGAGATTCCGCGACCCTCCCCAAAGTCGGTCTACCGGCTCGCTGACAAAGTGTGTTCATTGAGTCTCATTCAAACCATCTCAGTAACTTTGTGCTTGGTCCGGCTTCGGCCTTAGTATGACACTCCTACGCTGAAAGCTCTCGCTCTCAGCCACATCCGGAGAGAACTAAAGAATTGTGACATTGTGGAAGAAACCTTCAGCGAGTTCACATCGAGGTAGGTGCAGGGGGAGGTTCGCTCATATAATGGCCAGAACTAACCGGGGCTGTAGGTATGACGATATCAAGATGGCGTGTGTTACCCAACTCGTGTCCGCGTTGCGAAATGACACGGCGGAGAAGGCGACATGGATGAAGTTTTGCGAAGTAATCGATTGCCATTTCAAAGGGGATCTTCACCATGTGACAGACACCCTCTCATTGCTTTGGAGGACCGTCAACAAAGACGATGATATAACCACAACATCCAATAGTACATCTCCCGTTCGTCTATACCCCATTCATCCCAGCATCGAGGCCAATTCTGACCATCCGAACAGTTTATGCACATCAACAGCCCCGCGAGCCGGAACGCTCTCCTGACCGCAATGGTGAGATCCATCCGCGAAGGGGTTTTCTTTGACCAGAAGTATTGGACCCGGCATTCAAGAAAAGGCAGTACCTTGAAACCTGTCTACTTCTCGAGTATGATAGCAGGCGACGCATTTGAAGTTTGTGAGCAAAACCCACTACGAGCGAATGCATATATTTGTAACTGAACGAGCATCAAAGGTACTGTACACCCAAACAGCCAAAGCATTCCAACCAAAGGACCGGTGGGAGAGGCGGAAGCCGAGAGCGACTATGAAAGTGACTCCACGGAAACTGGAGAGAGCATGCCAGCGTCCACGCAAGACAGCATGGAGGAGAATGGAGAGACTCGCACGGTTCTTTCTCCTGGACCGCATTCTGCGTGAGTTGAGGTTCCACTTCTTGCACAACCAGCAAATAATCGAGTTTTTCTCTCCCTCCCCAGATGGAGATCCCTATTCTTCTACAAATGCACTGGCCAAATTTCATTCGCTCCCCTTAGGTCGCAAGGTGTCGACTCTCGTTTAAGGTATATCCTCGAGAGGACTACGGCCGATGCACCCCCTCCTTGTTCTCCGAAGAGTATTTATGTTCTCGCTAATCTAGTGAGTTCCCGTCGACCAGCCAAAGCCTTGATTCGTGGTGTGGCATTGACTCTGTATCGTTGGAAGCTCAACATTCAACCCCTCCGCGACCTCGCCTTCAAGGATGTTAAAAGCAAATTATCGGAGGACAACATCGTCGAAGAATTCTTTTCGTGTGTCACTGCTAAGTGAGGTCCTAGATTGACGTAAGGACCACGATTAGGCTAATGGGCGGCACTCATATAAAAGCGAACAGCAAATCGTGGAAATGGAGTGCCAGTTACTCTTCTCGAAGTTTAAGAACGAGGTCACGGTATCCCGCGTGCAAGAGAAAATCGGTGGCACCCACGGAAACCATCTGGCCCACCGCGCTGGAGCGTTCAAGCTTGGGTTACGAGCAGCTCTCGATCTGAAGAAACCCGACCCACAAGCTGACGCGATGGACGGTGTCATGTTACGATGCGGATCTCTCAGTTGCTTAGGATACAACCAACACATGTCCTACTCATTTGCTGGGTCTGACCGTCTTTGCCCATTGTGTAGGGATCGCTACATGCAGTGCGCTGGCTGTGGATACGTACGATGGGATATTCGTCTCTCGTGCCATTCCTGTAACAAGAGGTTCATGTAGCTTATTGCAACTGGCTTCCCACTGTTCCTTTGTCGAGGCGGATATGCACGAAAAATCCCCGGTATTCTTCGTGGCCAGATTGGAGTTACTTGTTTGTTTTGCAATGCCAGGAGGATACCGCGCCTTGTCAAAACCACACCGGCAAGGGGTGCAAAGCCGGTCGAGTGAGGTATAGATGTCAACGATAGAACCCGAACAAACGCGAACCGACCGCACCGAAATCCCACGTGAGAAAGTACAAGGGACCTCTGTATTCACAGCAAGTGACAACAGATACAAACGAGAAGGGCTGTCTAATGTACAGGAGGCTTGGTATCGGGAGTGAAGGCGTAGGTCAAGCCACACTTCCCGCAGTATTGGCGATCCTTGTGGAAGGCCATGAAGATACCAGCACCACATTCGGCAGAAGGACATTCACCACGGAGACGCCTGATCTTGCCGTCGGACTCGACCTTATAGTACTTCAAGATCGCCATCTTGACCTTCTTACGCTTGTGCTTGATCTTCTTGGGAGTCTGTGATATCAGGCCATATCAGGAGCCGCGCCGTATAATGTCGGACAACTGATTCCCTCACATTGTATGTCTTCTTCTTCCTCTTTTTGGCTCCACCACGGAGACGAAGGACTAAGTGAAGGGTAGACTCCTTCTGGATGTTACTGAAAGTCGAGAGCTTACTACAGTCGAGATTGTATCGAGTTAGAGGAGACTCACTAATCAGAAAGAGTGCGGCCGTCCTCCAGTTGCTTTCCGGCAAAGATCAATCGCTGCTGGTCGGGAGGGATCCTGAGTAAAGGGTCAGTAAATAGTCAACGGTAGGGGACTGGGTATAACCTCACCCTTCCTTGTCTTGGATTTTGGCCTTGACGTTGTCAACGGTATCTGACGATTCGACCTCAAGGGTAATGGTTTTACCCGTAAGGCTAACGAACGGTCAGAACAAAAGCATAGAAAGGTTTCTGAGATGAGGAACCCACGTTTTTACAAAGATTTGCATGCTTGCGCCCTCTATCTATCCAACGAGATGAACGATGGAATCGTCGATGAAAGCACAGATTGGTGAGTAATCAGAACGGCCTGCGCAGAGTTTTGTCTATCGCAAGGATAAAGTTAGAACTCCGCCACGGCAACATCCAGCTCAGCCACACTCGCGTCACCAGCACGCGCCGCCATTGACAATCCCATCCCATTAAGAGCAGACGCGACGCAATGACATCCGACGACGACGTAGAAATGGTCGATGCCGACCTCCCGCGTTTCTCTACTGTAGAGAAAGGCAAGGGTAAGGCTGCAGAGCCCGCGTTGCCAGAAGATAATGGTCTGCCCTGGTACGCCAGCTCGTTCCTGTATTTGATGGATTCCTAACGGGGCCTCATAACTTCAGGGTGGAGAAGTATCGTCCGGTGACCATGGATGATGTCGTGTCGCACCAGGATATTATTAGTACTAGTACGTTCTTTCCCGGTCTCGTTGAACGTACCACCCAGTTTGAACCACGCCCTAGTTGAGAAGTTCATCGAGAAGAACCGACTACCGCATCTTCTCTTCTACGGTCCTCCTGGAACGGGGAAAACATCAACGATCTTGGCCGTTGCTCGCCGCATATACGGTCCGAATTACAAGAAGCAGATCCTGGAGGTGCGGTCACTCTACCAAATCGTCTATAGGGTTCCTGATTGATTTGTGTAGCTGAACGCCTCCGACGATCGCGGGATCGATGTCGTTCGCGAGCAGATCAAAAACTTTGCGGAGACGAGGACACTCTATTCAACTGGCTTCAAACTGATCATCCTTGACGAAGCAGACATGATGACCACCGCGGCCCAAGCGGCTCTACGTCGTGTGATCGAACAATATACTAAGAACGTCCGGTTTTGCATCATATGCAACTACGTCAACAAAATTATACCTGCAGTGCAGAGCCGGTGTACGCGCTTCAGGTTCTCTCCACATCCTATCTCGGAGGTGGAGAGGAAGCTCAACCATGTCATCAAGGCTGAGGAGTGAGTTTTGCTTGTTCACGGACAGAAGATATGACCGTTGATCGCGTTGCCAGTGTGAAGATAACGGAAGAAGGGAGGCAGGCGCTACTAAAGCTCACGAAGGGGGATATGCGGCGAGCGCTTAACGTGATTCAGGCATGCCACGCCGCTTACGATCTAACTGGCGAAACGGAGGTTTACAACTGTACCGGGAACCCACACCCCTCCGATATCGAGACGATCGTCAATTCAATGTTAACGGATGAGTTTACTACAGCATACAACAGTGAGTGCGGGATTGGCAGTCGCTGCGACGAACGCTGATATTTCCTGATGATCAGTGATCTCTACGCTAAAAGCCGAACGGGGCCTAGCACTTCCTGATTTACTAAATGGGGCGTTCGAGTTCATTGATGGGCTCCAGCTCAAACCCGCGGCTCGTGTGTACCTTTTAGACGTGTTGGCGACCATCGAGTAGGTCGTTTCTTCGTTCGTTTCAATGGTATTTTAACAGACGAATTTCCACCAGACATCGATTAGCGGCAGGTGCAAGCGAGAAGATACAGTTGACGGCTATGCTTGGCGCCTTCAAAAATGCTGTTGAGATTTCTGCGCGCCCATAAAACCGGTTGCGGGGAGTCGTGATGGTTGCCGGGTCCGGTTCTCATAGAGTTGTCCGTGGTGTTTTTGGGCTTGATGAAGCAGTGTTTTGATCTTTTTCTCCGATGGAATCCTGTGTCGACTTCTTCAGGATCCGGGTAGAGGAATGGTGGATTGCCTTGATGGGCTGTATCTCTTGATCTGGGACTCGGGATCCACCCACGGCACGCGGGAGCATAGTGGCGATAGATAGACCGGTGTGCCTGAAGTGGCAGAAATCATCAGCCTATACCTAAGCATCCTGTGCTATAAGTGACAGATCTCTCGTTAGGTATATTTGTACGTCAACACAAATGTCGGAAGGCCCCTAAACTCCCTCATCCCTCGAACTCAGCATGGAGCATGTCCACATGAGAGACAACTACTGGAGTCCTCCTCATACCGCGGACTCGACGACGCCCTTTAACCAAGCTGATCCTTTTCTTCTCACGCCAAATAGGAGAGAGTTCGACCCCGAATATACAACCTGGCAATCCCCATCGTCATCCACGCCAAATTTTCAGTATACCGATAAATCTCAGCTTTCGAGCCACCAGTCACTCCACACCAAGCTTGCAGACCTCAGTTCCGAGCCGCTACGATCAAAGCCACTGTTCCGGGGCTTCGAGAGACCGAGCTTTACCCGCATCGCGATCTTCATCGTCCTATGTCTCGCCGCTTACCCGGCGCTCTACATTCTCACATTGGTGGCGAGGGATAAGTCGTTATTCGTTGTACGACTTATCGTCGCCATGTGGTGTTCGGGGGTTGGGTTCGCTCTCGGATACGTTCTGCTTAAGATCGGAGTGCAACATCTCGAGGCAGCGAGTGAGTTCAATATGATTCACATTACCGCGGCTTTCTAAGACTTTAATCCAAATAGCGTGGGCCACCGTGATCCACATGAGTTACGAAGGGGATGGAATAAAACTCCGTGATCTGGCCAGAAATTCGCAGAACCCGACAAGCTTTCTGCCCGCCTTGCGGATCCTTCTATCTCGTTTCGGGAATCGAGAGACTGCCAGGTATTCGCGTAGATCATACGAGTTCGTTTTCAATCGTCTTCTGTTCCACACTATCTCATGCTCCTACAGTAAACGACCATGGTCCCTGTTTTTAGGACTCTTCATTGTCCTCGCCACCTTGGGTCCCCTGTTACCTTTCTTATTCGGACGTATCATGGAGATTGAAACTTTCGCCCGCGTATGTACCACGAACCTGCCTCTTTCTTGTCCCTCATTTTTGAACAGAACCAACGCGTGGTATACCGTGAAGTTCTTATCGCTGGGGACTTATCACAGGACGATGTCAATAGGGCGACCGCCCAACTCGGGGCATTTCAGGTTAGCCAGTAGTAGCTGGATTTGAGCCCGCCCGCCCTAACCCCATCCAGGACTTTGCCCAAACATGGACTTTACTCCCGTATGGTAGAAGCCCGCCGGACACAGTCGAGTTCGTTAACGGCAACGAAACCGTGTATTTAGCCCAACCGAGTTTGTCGCAATTCATCCCTGGCGGTTCTGGGTCCGGTACTTTCGATGCCAATCAAACTGCGTCGATCAGCCTGAGGGATACTCCAAACAATACTCTTGCGTTGTTGACGAATAAGAACACTCCCGAGAGTATGAGTGCGGTTTTACGGTACACATCGCCCGTCCGCCAAAATTTTGATTTGGTGTTCTGACGTTCGTCTCTTTTAGATACCCCCAATGGGGAGTCAGGATCCATTGCGAGAAGCTGCCCAACCCTAAAGTTAACTTGTAAAGCAACCTACCGCGTCCTTTGAATCAACGAGTTGATTCGTTCCCATGTAGGATACCCTTTTCGAACCAATCATTCACCTACGCCTTCCTTCCTCAAGACCTTCTTCGGGACTTGTTTGCTTCCTACGGCGCGAGTCTACCGACAGAGCTCACGATTCCAAACCTCAAACTCTTAGACGCAAACGACACCATCCCGTCAAATATCGACCCCTCAAAGATTTCCTACCTCGGTGAGTTTTCCTTGGCCCCCCCTCCACGTTCTTCATGTCTAACCAGCGCACTATAGTGAAGTGGTGGAACAATGGTGTAGCACATAGTTTCCACACCCGTACGATTCTTGATACGGGTTCGATCGGTGACCAAGGATGGACGACCGTCGAAACAGTCCTCATCCGACTCAACACCAGTTTCACGCCTTCCGGTCGTTTCCCTGTATACTCGAACGAGTCGGTGCCAGATGCCAACGGAGTGCAAACCAGGATCGGTTATGATGCCGTGGTCTGCGTGCAAAAGTACGAGCCTTGGATCATCGAAACATACAACACATCTGTCGGGTCGCCCACCGCTCTGCGGATCGTCGAGAAAGGTTACGGCAGTACCTCGTTGTTACCGAGCGGTGAGATCCGGGGAAATCCTATCCTGAACACTAGATCCCTCAACACGACGGGAAAGAACCCTGCGTTCTTCGTAGCTCACGATAACAGCATCAATCAGATGGTGAAGGATAACGGGCGGGATCGTTTCTACGTTCCCTCTCCTACCGTGGGTTCCGTCGTACCCTTGCATATTACATTCTTTCTGAATTTGTCCTACCCTCCAGGCCGTTTCTTTCACTGAAGGCGCTGGACCTGAGGGATACATCGAACTATCCCCAGACCGATTCGCCGTCATCCGCGCCCGGGTCGACGCGGCCAACGTTCTACCATACCTTGCAGGGTCGGGGCCTGTCGTCGCACAATCGTATCCGGATCGGACGCTCGCGTATGTCACTTTCAAACAGTGGCAGCTGATCGGTCTCCCGATGCTCATACTGATCCTGGGGATCATCGGAGAGTTATTCGTGCCGACGTTACCACTAAATGTTCCACGGAGAGGATTTGGGGTATATAGTTGGTTGGCACTGCTTCAATCTCAGGTACGTGGGTTCAGCGTTCGGAGCACCAGGGCTAACCAGCTCTTGACATTTAGGAGTTGCAGTTCGAGGTGGCCAATGACCTTGATAAATTAATGAGCCTTGACGAATTAGAGGAGAAATTGTCGGAAAAGCAGGTCAAGTTCGTCGTATAAAAAGCATGGGATGTGGATTCTCCGGACCACCACACTGGACTCTCTTGTTGCATTTTCCCTTATTCCTCCTGGATGATCACGATAATGACGACGTGTAATGCAGTAACGTGTAGTCTACCTGGTTTTGTTAATATATTGCTCTCCACGCACAGCTTTGATGTACAACATACTTACGCACTCGAGGTTGCAATAGGGCAACCCTCTCTTGTCATCGATATCAACGTTCGATCCTCGTATTAATTGACCATCTGTTGTGACGGATTATTAACCCCATCTAGCGTCCCACTGTCCGATTATTTCTGTCAAAGACCATCGGCCGTCTGAAGTGAGGACGACACTCCGTGTATCTTCCCCATTATCTCTTGTCAACCTCACCGGCGCCGCTCGCTCAGGTTTCTGGGCATTCAGAAACCCGACTGGCGTGTTCGTATTTGAATGGACAATAATGCCGATGAATGAGGGAGATCCGTCAACGGAAAGTATGTCCCTTTAACAATCGAGTCGTTCCAATCGTCAGCGTTTGGTTGGCGTAGTAGTGTGGTCCACTAGACAAACGAGCCAGTGTAATTGCCGCTTACAGGGAGGTTTGGAGGAGTGTATGCGTGAAATCAGGATGCAAGAGGCCGTTCCACCGGAGATGTGTTACCGTCCCGATGGTATTTGGCTCAGGGGGGTAGTACGAGGCGATGTAAGGATCCACGTTATCACTCGCCTGCAGACTATGGGAACTCATATGTTAGTTGGAACATCACACTCGGAGCTTGAAATTGATGTATATTGTGGATCGGGGAACTTACCGTTGGGAACCCATACACGCAAGTCCAAGCCATTCCTGAAACTCATCAAGGGATGTTTTCCAATCCTCGAGTTCTTCTTTGTCGGCACTCGATGGCGGCGATGAGTGGGCGTGCGGGATGCGGACATTGACATGAGTAGCTTTGTGTGATTGGACCTGAACCGAACGCGACTGGTCGGCCGTAACGGCCAATGGACCTAGTGAGCTTAAACCTCTAGCCAGGCATACTCCGCATTCATAGAGTTCGGACCTACCGTCGTTTTTAAAATGGTAAACCACATCCCAAGCATCAAGCCCTGCTTTTTCGCGGAGACCATCGTATAACTCCAAGGCAGATTTTTGTTTGGGACCAAACGGATTCCAGCGCTTCCCCCCCTTCGGAACTTTTTGTGAGAGCACAACGGCTGTCACACAAAAACCCATCCCGCCATTTTCAGGAAGGAAGGAAATAATTGAGGGATATCCACGTACTGTACCGGTTCTGGTGAAACCTCCAAGGCAGTGGTGTACCGAGCAACCCAAGCTTTTGGTAAGTCCCCAGATCGACTGAAAGGGTGAGGACGCCCCGAGTGTCTATACACCATGTCTCATCCGTCCCACGAGAGTTAAACCCGAGTGCGATCACATCGCTATAGCGAACGAGCAGTGTACCGTTTTTCAAAGCGATTACCCTAAGCGAGCTGGAGCGACACGTCTGTGACATACGAACCTTTTAAATTCCAGCCCATTGATCTTGTCTTGCACGAGCTGGAGGAAAGGTGCGAGTTTTGACCTTGTACACACATAGGTGGTAGTAAGCTGAGAGAGAGCTTCCTCGAGCTTCGTAGAAGCAGGGAACACGATATCAACCTAGAGGAGGTCGATAGCCCAGGTCAGCTCAAGCAGTGAGCCAGAGATGCATTTCTTCACGTTCCTGCCGAACGAAAGGATGACAAGTAGATAGATTCAAAAGCTTCTGTGAGGGCAGATAGCCAGAATCAAACTTTGACCTCGACATGAGAGTCCAGGATTCCCAACAGAGCGGGGTCACCAAGGATGAGGTTGTCGATCAACCTCGTCCTTCCTACCCACAACGCCCCGCTCAACAAGACCGGTCGCGTCCCATAATCCACCTTGGTCTTGTCATCTCCCACCACCTCGAGACTATCCGAATCGTTGAGTTCTATGTAATCCAACCTCATCTCTACCCCAGCATTGTCTCGGACACTCTCTACAAACCCCCTCGACCTTGCTACACATTCTGATTTCGAAAGCCCGGTTTCCCAAACACCTTTCGCCAGCGATAAGGCACGATAAAGGGCATTTGCGACTTTGCGTTCCTCCGAACTAAGGTATGCATTTCTCGAAGATAAGGCTAGGTTGTCCGTCCTGTCTCGTTCCGTTGGCACGATGTGGAGGTTCCGGGGTTCAGGATGCGAGAGAAGAAGGTCGGAACACATTCGTCTCAGAAGAAGTGCTTGCTGTATATCCTTCTGACCGAAATACACACGCGTAGGCTACAGCACAGAGTGAACGCTTAGGGAAGCCAAGACACGAAATCGATAATCCGAAAGTACCTCGACCACGTTGAACAGTTTCGTGACCACAGTCGCAACCCCTCGGAAGAACGACGGCCGGCTGCGACCCTCCATCTCACTTCCATACCCCTTGACCTCCACGAAGGTCCCTCGCTGCTGTTCAACGTCCTGCACGATTCCAAACGGATACATATCCTTTACTCCGGGTAGGAACACAGCATCGACTCCCCCGATCTCTTCCAGCCCGCGTAAATCTTGTTCTATCGTCCGGGGATAGGCGGAGAGGTCTTCGTGAGGCGCGAACTGGGCCGGGTTGACGAAAATCGATACGACCGTTTTGTCATTCGCTTGCTTCGAGTGACGGACGAGGCTGAGATGTCCCGCGTGCAGGGCTCCCATCGTGGCCACGAACCCAACCGACTTGTGGTCGCCCCGAATCTGTTGTCTCCATTCCCTGCAGCTGGTTGGGTTAGTGAGCAGTGGAATGGTGGATTCCGGGAGTTTTAGGGAGCTCATGAATTGCAATCACGGAGGGGGGAGGGAGATGAAATGACTGGAGAACAAGGGAGTAATATCGGTCGATCAGAGCACCTGCTTTACCGCCGGTAGAAGCAATCGTGGGAAGAGGATATAAAGTAGATGATATATCCAAGTCTATAGTAAAGCCTACAATCCACCACGAGAACCAAGGAAAAACGAAAGCAAGGCTGTGTAGCAGACAGGAAGGTGACACTGTAACAAGTGCTAGTACTTTAGGGTACGTATCGTATTATGACATGTTCGTGTGTATCGGTGAACGCTGGACATAAAGCAAACGGATGTGATCTTGTAAAACACGAAGCACGAGCTAATACAGCAAGAAACGGGGGGCAACATAGGAGCGAACGGAAGAACGAGCGTGTGCAGTCGATCAAGGGGCAGAATTTGGAGAGCATCTCAAAATGCGACGTTCCTCACTCCACGAGCGTTGACATGCCAGTGGCTGACAGGGGTCCTGCGACTGGGGGAGGGACTTGGTAGGGGATTGAAGGAAGCCCTGACCGCCCAGTGGGGATCGTGATTGTCGCGTTCCCAAGTGTAGAATCTGGGTGTCGCATCTTGGGGGGAAGCACGGAAAGGGAACGAGGCGCCTGGGGTTGCCATAATAGATACTGAAGGAGGGGTAGAGGGGACGGCGAACGTGGGTGTCTGAGGTGACGGAATCACGACTGGTTGGGGGCGTCCAGGGGCTGTGTTGAGGGAAATGGGAATGATTGTCCTGGGACCAGCAGTGGACTGGTTTCCACCCAAATTGTTGGTCGCCTCAGTTCTGAGCCTCTGTTCGCTGGCTTGGTTGACCCTCCTAACGACACCAGCAGCGTCTGAATCAATGACATCTCTTGCCCTGATCAAAGCCTCCCTCTCGCTGCGGTCGGCTTCGTCCACGCTGGAGCCGGATTCGGAGGAGCTGACATCGTCAATAGGGGAGAGGGGAGCCTGGTCCCTGTTTTCGAGTGTGGCAGGGTCGATTGGGGCCTCGTAGATCTCGTCAAGGAAGAACTCCTCCGAATCTGGATCGAAAGGCTTGGAATAGGACCAGCGCTCGCAAACCGGTGGGTGCTCGTCGGGGGGTTCTAGGTCAACGTGGACCGCTGGGTGTGGTTGTGAATAGTTGACAGAGAAGAGAGGTCGTCCCATTTGAGATTAGATGAAGGGGGGTAGCCTTTTGTTGGTGGTGACGTGGATTCAAGGAAAAGAATAAACAAGAAAGAAAAATGGGCGATGTTGGTGGACGGCAACTAGTTAAAGATGCCTTTGAGAAGATTTGAGGGTATGAGAGGGAAATAAGTAAGTAGGAATATGAACGGGTAATTCTTCAACCACGGACAAGGTCAAGGTGTAAACCGTGTCCTAGGTTTAGGGCAGGTTCTACTCGGACTTGGTTCCGCCAGCGACAACCAAGGCACGTTGCCACGCCTGCCATTCCAGCTCACGGCCAGCGTCATCCCAGACGAGCCAGCCGTCCCGCAGTCTGAACCATGTAGACACTCCGTTTGTCAAAATCCACGTTCTAATTGTCCCTAAAAGGCTCTTGGGTCGTCTCGTCGGAATCAATTCGGCCAAGGTGTAAAAAACGATGCCAAAGGTGATGCCAATTCCAACACCCCATAACACTTGCGAGGCAGAATGATAACCCAAAGCATACCTTAAAGAGTGTGTAGCCAAACAATATGGGCGGTCAACTTTCTCGGTCGGGCGAAAGGTCGCGGTGGACAGACAAAAGACCTACCTAGAATAGGCCACTCCACTAGCCCATGCGATCAAACCGAGGACCACGGTTAGACGTAATAATAAGTCCGCGAGTTTGTTGCCCGTGGGGGTGAAGCGATGACGAAACCTGACGTGGCAGATGAGAAACGTGGAAAAGTATGCCATCCACTGGCTATGGGATGACGGAAATCCATATCCGTCACCTAGGTCAGCTGTCCACAGAAATAAATAAAAAAGGCAGTTAGGATCGTAGTCGGGGCGACCATCGTTGGCTTCATATCGGACATGCGGAACGAACCGTTCGGTCTAGGTTGCTTGAGCAAGTGCTTTAGGAGGTAATTTGACGCCTCGCACAACAACTGACCGGCCCACATGACCAAGACGGTGAGCTCTCGCGTGAAGACGGCCAGTGAGGCGTATGACGCCATGAGTAGGATCGGCGAGAGTGTCAAGAGGGCTAACCCAAAAGACAAGTGCGAGCCCGCGTCATCTGTGGAGCAAAAAAAGGAGATAAGCGAGTTGCCGAATGTTCTGGACCTAATTACCGGGACACTTGCATAAGACATGGGTCAGGTCTAGAGATGAGAGTTGTCTCTCCAT
>MU118083.1:29906-76996 GCA_014904855.1 Thelephora ganbajun | reverse complement strand
ATATATCTGTTTTTCAGACCATTTACCGTAGCTAAATATCCTTAGGATACTTAGCGTTTCCCACGTATTTTTCCCGGTGTTTTCCGATCTGGAAAACACCCCAGTGCCCACTGTGTTGGCTGGGGGATGGGGAGTCAATCGGGAGAACTGAGTGTCGATCGACCCCACGGTACCGGTATTCCGCTTGTGCAGCACGCTCACATCACCCCTGCAACCGACTCGAGACACGATATTTGTGGGCCAAAGCGACTTGAGCGAACCTGATCCAGTGAGTTCTCGCCCAAAGCGAAGCTCATTTCGACGACCGGGTGAACTTAGAGTTGCGGTCAGGTGAAACGGAGCGGAGGAATATTGAAACACCTCGTGGCTGCTTTGCACAATGTCCGGTAGCAGTCGGGATCCTCTGTTCCCTGTGACAAGTATCGGTCGCTCTCATGGTCAACCCATCCAGCGTTCTGCTTCGCCAAGTCCCAGTCTACGCGAACCTCTCGCCACCCATCCCCTCTTGTCTCCGTCGCCATCGAATCCCTCTCCCACCACTACCTCACCGCTAGAACCCACCAACAGCCAATACCCTACTACCACTCGCTATGTTCCGTACATATCTAAGCATCGCGTCTCTGGTGTCGCGACTACCGGGACGACCAACCATTCACCTCTTTCGGTCTCCACACAACAACCCCACCACGGTGACGCCACAAGCAAACTTCAAGTCATGAACCTCAAAGCTGCTGCTCAAAATACCGGGTTGGATACCTCGAGTGTCGGATGGGCTATATTGGAGAAGCTCATTCATGAGAATGACCATAGCCCAGAGTGGAACGAAATTTGGCACGCCCTCTCAATAGACAAGGTGAGTAGACTTAACACCGGACAGGGATTCGTGTTCATTTGCCCCCACGCAGGCTACACTTCTCTTGCCCCTTGAACCGAACACGGAGGTCATCACTGCAGAGTTCATCAGGTCGCACATCGTATTCTGTGACAATTTGCAACCTGCCGGCTCCATCTCACCCTTTGTTACCCTTTCCGGATTACGCGCAACTCTATATGGTGATCAACTTGTGTTCCGTTCAAGCATACACTCGTCATCCAAATTACACGAGAAGATACTGATCCCAGCCACACGATCAACCGGTCTCGCTTCACTACCCCCTCTCCCTGCTACGAACCGCGCTTATCCCACCTTCTCGCTCACCCACACCAACTCTGGAGTCTCCCACCTTCTGTTACCTCCCCGTCCTCCACAAATTCACAAGCCCCCTCTGCCTCCTCGCCCCGCTACCGTCACGAAGCCACCTGGACAACCATCTACCCCGATTCAATCTCGACTAGGCAACCCGTTTGCCTCACTCTTTGGTACCAAGTCAACGACTAGTACCTCTGCTTCTAATTCCACCGCCCCGACTGATTCCCCTGCGACCTCAATCTCCACACTCCCAGACGAAGTCAGTGACCACCCAATAGAGATCCCAGCCTACACAATCGACAAGCGAATACAGTTCCCTGTCGTTGCCAAGGCAGTCTGTAAGGAACTGCGGGAGGAAGTGAAGAATTCGCTGTCTGACAATAAGAACAGTGGGCTGTCGAATTGGCTTGTCAATATGGTTGTTGACTGGTTGGAGAAGTCATTCTTTCCGTTCATCAAGACTAAAGCCTCCAGGACCTCAGGGGAGGTCTACATTGTGAACGAGTTTGTGTTTGAAGCAGAAGAAATCTCCAGGACGGTTCAGTGTTTCTATGGCGAAATCACCGACGCTGTTGTGAAAAGATTCCAGCGCACGTCAAAGCTGAAGCGGCAACTCAGCCCCCAGGCTCCTGGAATCGGCAATGATCGTGCCTCGCTCAGTGTTACAGAGGAGGAGGTCAGTGAAAGTGAAAAAGAGAGAGTTCGCGTAAGCCCTATGATCATAGAACGGGTTGAAGAGGAAAAGGTCCGTCAGGTGATGGAATCCGTCGAAGGAACCATTTGTGATCTCTTCTACGATCGGTGAGCCGTACGAAACCAGATGCTTCCCGAGATTTCCTCAGAATTCTGAGTTTAGATTATTCATCCCCTCGAACTCAGATGATCTGTCGCATGACGATGCTTTGTCTTCCAGGATAGCGGCTCTCAACTTACTCGATCTGAGTCTGGAGAATCTCGGTGTTGAGATAGACCCAAGTGCCGCACATGATATGCGACATGTGATAAAGGCATGTGGAGACAGTAGGTCACTTCAGGACTCGGATCCAACGTGTCTATTCATGCCGTGTAGTTCTTACCCAGCTTGACTCTCCTACCTCTCGAAGACCGGCAGAGAAGTCTGCATTATTGGTCAAAGCTCACAAAGTTATCGTGGGTGAGTGTACGCGTCGGTACTTTAATACCAGGATTTAACGTGTGAATCTCCAGAGGAACTGTCGAAGCTTCCTCCCGTCAAGTTAAGAGCGGAAGCTGAAGAATCCGGGCCATCGGTCGGCCCAAAGAGTCCAGCGCCATCACCACTAACACTTCAAATCAAGGAGTTAGACCCATTTCCACAACCACCAGTTGTGCCCAAGACCCCAACGATGAATGGAGGGGATGATGCGCATTTAACACCGGCTTATCTCACACCGGACCCAGAACGACCACAACCGTCACCATTAAATGGCCTCCATCATCTCGAAGAACCCAAACCTTTCGAACCTACTCCCGTTTCTGGGGATGTAATCCTTCCGTTGATAATATACTCCGTCGTCAAATCAAATCCTCCCCACCTCCTCTCCCATCTCCTATACATCCAGCGATTTAGGAATGAATCGTTTGGAGGGGAAGAAAGTTATTGTTTGATTAATCTCCTCGCCGTCGCGGAGTTCCTCGAGAATGTTGACCTGGCCGCCCTTGGTCTCCAAGCAGAGGGTGTCGATACGTCAGACTTGACACCGTTGCCAGTGGCGAGGAGTAGAAGTGCAAGCGTGGGGAGTGTGGATGGACTCTCACAAACACCTACCACGACCGATCTCAAATTGGGTGCGGCAACGCGACTCCGGGGCCGGGTCGAGCAACAAGTAGATGCGATTGCCGGATCCGCGAACAAAGTCTTGTCAGGCGTGGTCGACTCTTCGTTCGGCGTCCTGCGGGCTCTCTTGCCTGGTGGCCAGCACGACCAGAATGCGTCGCAATCTCCGGAAGTCATCGCTCAGGAGTCAAAACCCGGTTTCGGTTTGCTGAAAAGGGAGACCGGTTTTTCCATCGCCACTCTTGCTGCTTCTCTCCCCATCGCTCGACAACGGTCGAACCAATCTAACACAACGGCAGATGAGAGCGGACAGCAAATGATGGACGTTTCCAGGCCGGACTCGAGGGTGTCTAAACATTCAAGGGTGGGTGGAGCTGGAGAAGAGGTTCACGAGTCCTCTGAGGAGAGCGAGGCGGACAGTGAGGAGGAAGAGGAGGAGGAGGAGGAAGATGAGGAGCATGACACGAGGAGTATCAAGAGTTTTGAGAGTATGATGAGCCAGAGGAAGAGAAGGAGGAGAAAGGCTGCTATTGGACGGAAGAGTATCGCTGATAGGTTGGCTAATGTGCCAGGCTTACACAAGCTGTCTCACACCCTCGATCCCAAGTCGGGTTCGGACACCAAAGTAAGCGTCACCTTTTCTACTAACCCTTCATTGTAGTTCTGTTCCACTGATCTCTACTTACCCATCACAGTCCGTTTCACCAAACATGGTGAAGAACACTCTGTCCCCCGCGGTGCTGAGGAACGGGAACGAGACCCCGTTGTCTTCGAGAGCTCATTCGCCGGTTCCCATGCGGATTGCACCTCCTGTTCAGCGGTTCATGGAATGTAACGAGGAGGATCTTCGGCTTTCGGAGGTTAGGGATTTGCTGCGAGAGTATCGGCGGGTGGCCGAGGGGATGCGTGCCTTAGGTGGTTTCCAAGAATGATAGGTTCCTAATGCATCCCACCCTCCTACTCTCCCTCTCCTGCGCCCCACCCCCATCGCTTCATCTTCTATCTGTCTTCATTGTTGTCCTGTTCCCGAATTTTAGGGATAATGGGGTGTATTTCTTTTTTCTCTTAGTACAGCCCTTGTTCTTCGACACAGGTACGGATAATGGGCGGGTGTTGTACTGGATGATACAACCGAACAGGATTGTTTTATACGCTCTTACTACAACTCAATACCGCCGACACCTACTCGTGTACGTATTTGTTATATCCACCACCTCCCCTCGAGCACTCCATGGGATCAAGTCCAAGCCCGAGGGTCCGCGGGCACCACCGAAA
The DNA here is from genome assembly GCA_014904855.1 of Thelephora ganbajun. Taxonomy (NCBI): domain Eukaryota; kingdom Fungi; phylum Basidiomycota; class Agaricomycetes; order Thelephorales; family Thelephoraceae; genus Thelephora; species Thelephora ganbajun. Next base: position 72,737 of record MU118083.1, on the reverse strand, counting down.
ACACCCTGTACATGTGGTTCGCGTTGCGAATTTGTCGAATCGAATCTTAAAGGGCGTTCCCTAACTTTGGTCGGCCGGGGTGATGGCCGTTAGGACAGATAAGATCGGTAGGTAGACCGTCCCAACGTCTGAAGGGGTTTCGGAAACTCAGGTGTAGTGGACCGAGATCGTGAGTTAGACCCCTGACCTTGAGAAATTGTCGAAGAGAGACTGAGGTGTGGGGAGTATTGGTTTCTAGTCCGACTGTGAAGCAACGGTTGCTCTCGGTCACGGTTTTCGATCCAGACTCAGAAATGACGATAACTGTTCGAAGTGGTGGCTTGTTGAATCGAGGCGACACCATGATGTATCCTAACCCTGCACCTCCCTCCGTGTCGTTATTACCATAGTCGTTCCTGTGGATGTCGGCTCAGGGGATCCCGTCTGGAATGAGTGGAAGAACCAAGAACCTGCAGCCATATTACGCTAAGCTGGAGGGGTCTTAGAAGTTGGTAGCAGGGTATCCAACTCTGCACCACGAGCGATGGGAAGTCGGTAGAAGGTATGGCCCATGAGTCAGAACTGGTCGACATCTGGTTCCCTGCAGATGAGCTTGAGCCAGATGTGTTTATAGCAGTAGGATACTCCATTCGCGTTTGCTCACCCAAGGATTAGTGTTGTGATTAGAAAAGGGGGACCGAGCAAGTGAACTCTATTTATTTGTCGACCAACTGCTAAACGTAAACCCCTGGGCGAGAAATTCCGGTGTAGACACAATCGAGATTTGACAGCCAGATGGAGGCGAAAGCCAGAAAGGAGAAGGCAAAGGTGGATACGAAGGAATGAATGTTTCACCGTCAGGTTTTGTTCTTCTTTTCGGCTGTGTCACGCATACAGCTGAGGGGTGCAGCAGGGAGATCTTGATCTGGGGCAGGAAAGCATAGGCGTACGGAGGTCAAAGAGTTTGAAAGCAATACAGAAGCAAGTGCGATCTGCGGTGTGGACAGAGGTGCAAGTCCAGTCCGTGGTGCTAGACCGGCTTCGAAGCAGATGTAACAGGATAAGAGTAAGACAACCCGCGCTAAATAAAAACGCTAGGTGGCTCCGAGTTTGTCTGTCTGACGCGGCATAGCACACAAGACCCGTCAGCGGTTCAACCGCAAGCCTTCCGAAAACCAAGAGGGAACAGTCACCTGGTGTTTCACGGAGCCAGGATTTATCCGGTCTAACCAGCCAAACATCACAACCCCACTGTTTCCGATTAAGGTGACAGAACAAACCGTGACTAAACGCAGGTAGCAAGCGCTAGCCTGTATCCCAGATCCCGGTGAGAAGCACTGAAACAAAGGGTACATCCTTACCCCAGCGGATACGGCCCGACCGTCGAATATATCATATTGGTGTATCGCCCTCTGGCCTGTTGTGGGGAATAATCACCCCACACGCGTTTAGTTCGATGCTACATCAAACTGGGATTTTCGGTCCACGTTGTTCACACGAGGGGGTATGTACTGCGGGAGACAGATGATGGAAGGCGTGCAACATAGCCATGAGGACCCATGGGGCCGGATTGCGTACAGAAAACGTTGAATATGCATGACTGTCCAAGACACACACGTCCGGGGAGGTTCTCCCAACCAGGCCCAACCGGGGAGTCTAACCCATGAGTTTTCACCCGAATATCCCACGAAACCTTTAGGCTATGTTGTAGCCAAGCAGCTGGGCTCAGGGGATTTGAGAACACCGAAGGCCAGAGAGCGCAAAAGACCGCATCGGGGTAAACCTTTGGGAATCGTTGCCCTATTCGCTAGGCTGAGAACCGGTCCGATACCAACAGCTTCGGTTCACAGTTGCAGGGGGAACCCCACTGCCGAGATGGGGGAAGTCTCGCGGATGGTAGTCCTGCTCGTGTTTCTGGAAGAGAGCACCGACCACTTGCTCGGAAGAGGAGAGGTAAGAGGTCGAGGCCAAACAGGCGCAAACAGCTCGTTCCCTCCTCCGATACCCCGTCGCGGTGCAATCCGAGCCTTACGATACCCGAGATAACTGAAGATGGTCGAAGTAAAGAACAAGGTCTGTCTCATGTAAGTTCTGATATTTGAGTGTTCATTTAGGCACCCTTTTGATAAGTCTCCGCGCACACAGCGTTCACGATGGCTGGGGTATCTCCGAGCAGGAGAAGGGCAACGCGATTCACGCCGCGGATACCACAAATATGGACGCGATTGCGAAGGACCACAGCTATCGCCAACTAGCTGCCCACGGTTTGGCTGTTGGTCTTAGCGATGGCCTCATGGGCAACTCGGAAGTCGGGTGAGTCCTAACTTCCATCTTACAAAGGTTCCCAATGAACACGGGTTCCCCCGTAGACATCTGAACATTGGCGCTGGACGTATCGTTTGGCAAGACATTGTCAGGATAGATGTCGCCATCAAGAAGAAGGAATTCCACGGGAACCCCACGATTGTGGAAAGCTTCAAGCGTGCAAAAGATGGAAACGGTCGATTGCATCTTCTCGGATTGGTATGGTCGAACCACAAGATCGTCACGATGCAATGCCCACGAATTCATCTGTAGATCTCTGACGGTGGTGTTCATTCGCATATCAACCACCTCTTCGCACTTCTTGAGACTGCAAAGGAGCTCGAGGTTCCAAAAGTCTATGTCCATTTCTTCGGCGATGGTCGTGACACTGCCCCTCGTTCTTCTGCCAAGTATGCGAAGGACCTCATCGACTTCATCGAGAGGGAGAAGGTCGGAAAGCTTGTTACCATCGTCGGCAGGTACTATGCTATGGATCGTGACAAGAGATGGGAGAGGGTCAAGGTCGCTGCCGAGTGTTTGATCAAGGGTAAGGGTGAAGCGTCCGAGGATCCTATTGCCACCATCGAGGAGCGATACAAGAAGGATGAAACGGACGAGTTCCTGAAGCCAATCATTATTGGCGGCGACGAGGGAAGGATCAAAGGTGCGGACAGTGGTTTTGCACTCCTTGCAATGGGCTGACCGTCCCATAGAGGGCGATACCCTTTTCCTTTTCAACTACCGTTCTGACCGGATGCGAGAGATCGCCACCGTTCTTGGAAAGCTTGATGATGTAATTGATACCGAAATCCCGAAAGATCTGGTAAGCTTCCTTTTCCCAGAGCAAGGTCTCTGGTTAAATGTATTTTTACAGCATATAACCACCATGTCGAGGTACAATGCCGAGTTCCCTTTCCCAGTTGCTTATCCTCCCCAGCGTATGACGGATGTCCTCGCCGAATGGCTCTCCAAGAAGGGTCTCAAGCAGGCTCACATCGCAGAAACTGAGAAATACGCCCACGTTACTTTCTTCTTCAACGGTGGCGTAGAAAAAAAGTTCGAGAACGAAGAACGACATTTAATCCCCTCGCCCAAGGTCGCCACCTATGACCTACAGCCGCGGATGAGTGCACAGGAAGTCGCTGACGAGGTCGCGGAGGTTGTCAAAACCAAAGAACAGGAATTTGTCATGTGCAACTTTGCTCCCCCCGACATGGTATAGTAATCCTCGCCACACTGGGGAAACAGCACTTACGTAGATCGGTACCAGGTTGGTCACACTGGTATCTTGGATGCGGCGATCAAGGCCATCTCAGCTACCGACAAGGCCGTCGGCACAGTCTATAAGGCTTGCGAGGAGGCGGGGTACATCTTGCTTATCACCGCCGACCACGGTAATGCCGAACAGATGATTAACGAAGAAACTGGAAACCCCCACACTGCACATACCACCAACCCTGTTCCATTCATTATGACCGGCAATCCCAAGTACTCGTTTGCGGAAGATAAGGAAGGCGATGAGCCTGGTGCTCTGTGTGATGTTGCCCCTACCATTCTTGCCCTTCTTGTAAGTGTTTCTGAACACGAACGTGGCGATGGTGCTGACCTGGACGGTGCTCGTTGTTAGGGGCTGGATCAACCCGAAGGTAATGGACGACGTACTCCTGGTGATTTACTGGATACTGACATTTCCCACAGATATGACTGGCCGCTCTTTACTCGTAGAGGCTTAGAAAAACAAGAATTTACCCAACGTAGAACACCCTGTAAAACCATAGAAACATTGTACCCCGATAGAATCAGCATCGCATAGAGCAGTGCAAACACGAAATCAAGTGAACTTCTAGGGGGCCAACAATTCTCTCAAAATCTCTACATGAGCGTCATTCAGTCAGTCTGCTCCTGCCTGCACATCTCGAGAGGTCAAGATAAGCCCGCGTAGCTCAATCGGCTAGAGCGTCAGACTTTTACGATACAATCAGAGATCTGAAGGCTGCGAGTTCGACCCTCGCCGCGGGCTTCTTTTTGCCCCTCCAGCTGACTCGCTCTCGTCCTCGCGCCTTGACTCGTTGCTTCCATCCCCACAGTGCTCTCCTTCTCTTCAAACTGTTCCTAACATCTCTACCTCTGTCTCAGTTCCCGAACCCCCATGCCACTCGACGAGGTACAGATCTGCTACCCAGATCGAGGAGCGAGACTTAACCAGATTTCTTAGCCTCCATCCAAACGACCTCGACTATTTGAACCCAATGGATTTGCCTCAACCACTCCTAAGCGACCTAAACCTCGGCTTGTCGTCTTCGAGAGTGCCTTTCCTCCGCAGATCTCTAAGCCTAATGCGGTGACGCCCAAGAAACCCCTCGTCCAAGCACGCGTTTCCGCACCTCCACGATTCTTGCCACCTGATGTACCTGTTACTCCGTCTCCATCTAAAAGGAGGAGCGAATCAGCCTCGCGTATACGGCTTTCCGAGAACATCCCAACAACGAGTAAAGCTACCCTGGACGTTACCACTCCCAAGGAACCACTTTCTACATCTGCCGTTACACCAGCCAAGCATTCCTTTGCGTTTAACCAACTATCTAACAAGAAGCCCGTCTCTAGTGGTGGGTTGAAGATGGCACCTGCGTTCACGCTCGAAACTCCCAGCAAACGGCCCATGACCCCAGTTAAACCACCCGTTACTCAATTACTCGAAGCAGTCACGGCGAACTCGCCTCGCCCAAAAGGAAGGACTACAATATCTAGTACGCGGATCGCAACCGCGATGGATCCGAGCACGGAGGCTGGAAACTTGGAGGTCACAACGTTGTTCATGGATCGGTTCGGGTATAAGGGTCTCGCTGGGCCTGAACCTATGAGAGGGTTAGAGGTTAGCCCCGAGAAGGGGTCAAGAAGGGCTCGGAAGTTTGTCAGGTAGGTGCTCCTCATAGTGCGAATCCCTTTCTCGATAACTGAGGACACATCGAGGGGCGGAATGGCCGAACACACCAAAACATTCTATTCTCGACAGGAAACGAGCGACTCGCTATGGCAGACCGAATTACAATCCCTACCCAACGCCAAACCGGATCTACGTATCCACTCGACCGAGATCCTCACCACGACACCCCAATCAGTCTTACTTAAAGGCGCAATTCGTCAACGTGGGTGTGGCGATCAGGAGACACGGGTGATGCTACCCTTGGTCGTTGAACCTTCCCTACGCATAGCCAACGGCGTCGAAGTCTTCCAGCCATGGTCTACGATCGGGGATGTAATTTTTTGTACTAGGTACCGTATAATGAAATAATATTACTGATTTACCTTCCTGTCCTGATCCGATTTGTGGACTCCGCCATGGTATCCCTCCTTGTTCTCATGCTGTGTCCATGGCGTCTGGTTTCCCTCTCTCTCCACACTCTGATGGGAGTAACGCTGACCCCCTTCACGATCTCCACTTTTCTCCATCCATACAACAATAAGGCCAAAACCCAACCAACCACAACAACCGCCCACGGTTGGTTTAGTTTGGGGTCCTGGGGGAAAACAAGGCGAAACTCATTTGTATTGTCATATATCTACATGGTTTGAGCACCACTCGATGGGGTGCGTACTACATACTGAGGGTACATATCGTACTATACCATTCGCGGCCTTGTGACCATCAAGGCTACCAAACAAGGTCCATCGATATCGATAGTTAACTTTTAGATAATCAGACCTGGGGGGATCCAGCAACCCAAATAACCCGAAGAAAATCAACAGGCAACTCCTTTCATGGATCAGGGAATCCAACCAGCGGTGTCCCTAGTCCTCGAGAGGGGATACTTCGATTTCCTCAACCCGCTCACTTCCCCAGAAGGGAGCTCCCCACTGTCCGTGCTTTCGAACCAGATACTTCAAACGAAAAACTCGTTTGGGAGGTTTACACATACACCCGGCAGGTTTAATCTCCTCGCGTTCGAGTCCCACGCCTGATCCCTGCTCCACATTCGATCCTTGTTCCAGTTTCACAGAAGGCTCGGGGTCCACATCCATCGTGTTATCGCATCCGCAAACCACGCGAGGCTTGCTCCTGCGTAGGACCTCTGCCGCTTTCGCCTTCAAACGTTTAACGAGTGCCGTTTCGGTGCCGTAGGGAACCCAGAGCTCGAGTTCCGAAATTCCCGTCAAGGAGGTCAGTTTCTCCAAATGCGCGACTGAGGGCTGAAACAGAAAGCCATGGTAAGCTGCGAAATGGAATCGGACCTGCGAATTTTGTTTACCTTCCTCATAGCTAGTTTCTGGATATTCGGGAAACAACGGAGCAACTCTAGAGAACAAACGGTCAGAGATCGGACGACAAGCTGGAATTGGTGCAAGTTACCTTTCCCGACCATTTCAGTCCAGTTGCTCCCAATCAATTCAAAATGCTTGAACGAGGCTACGGTGTTCAAGCTATCGTAGGCCTGAAAGACCTTCGTGAGGAGAATATGGGGTTTCTCGCCCCTAGTGCACACTAGTTCCTCAAGATTCGGGAGGCACTGAAGTATGGGATGGGCACCGGAGGGAGCGATGAGCTTGCGAACACTCTGATACTGAGGACGGGTTTTGAAAGCGTTGTTGAATAAAGTGACGAGGGGGAGGCTTGTAGGAGCAATCTCCAACGTGTGAAGGCTGGGTAGGGCAAGGAGGCAATCAACGAACAACTGCATTATTTCGGAGTCCCTGTCTACCCTGAACGTCAACGTCCTAGACATGCATAATTTGTTGCAAATGAGCATTTGAGACAATTCAAGCCCCAAAAGACCCAATAGATCGTACCTAATACATGCCGCGGTTGCTTGTAGATTCCAAAACGTCTTTCTCAGACCTTGGAGTTCGTTAACCCTGGATACATACCGGGCGGGGTCGATTCCCAGATCAAGCTGACTAGGGTCCGGCGCACGCTTTCGCGGGTACGTGAGAGCGATCTCGAAAGTCTCCCAATACGTGTTGTAGAACGTCCTCCTAAAACATTTCGACACGCCGATCAAGTTCCGGAGAACTTCGAACCTGTGATTGTATACAGAAGGCTCCGCCCGGATAGATCGCATGTAGGAATAATCGAGCCGTGGATAAAGGTCTACGATTATCCAGATGATTTCTATCGGAAGTTTGTAAACTGAGGATCAGCGTTGATTTGTGAATGACGGGGAATGACGTGACACAAGATAGGCAGACGTACAACCACAATTCTCGTAACGGAAGGAAGCGACGGCATCTCGGCGAGCGCGTTCCCACTTGTGGTTCTCCACGAAACGCCTTGAGAGGAGTCCGACATCTGGAGGAGGAGAACAACTGATGTGGGGGCATGGGAGACTGATGTTTCCCGAACTCGTGAAAGGGCAACAGCGAAATTCCTGCATCGTAGGGGATGAATTTTTGGCCGAGCGCCGACCGCGTGTTTGTGGTGATTTTCCCTTCCTGGAACGATTTTGAGAGGAGCAGGTGTCAGGGGATCGGGGGCGATCCAGAGTAACAGCTTGAATTGGAGCCGAGACTGGGGTAGGCGGCGGTTCTGACTGTACCACCATGGAACGAGGAAGCCAGAGTTCGCAGTGCACACATCCAAGATACTCCATGGTCCACACCGAGGGGAAAGGGGTCGCATAGCATCCAGGGCACAGATGAAGCTCCTGATCCAAGATCATCTTGGGTATTGTTGCCCGAGATCCGCAGAAATTGCTGGATTGAATCGAGCCAGAGGCCAACTGGTCAGGATGAGTAGGTAGGTGAGGGGGGACGGCAGGAGTGGGTGTGATCACACTCACAGGTTGCTGTTGCGAATTATACGGTGGCACGAAAGCGCCGTCATCACAAGAAAAATGAACTGACGACAGCGACGAACAATCGGATTGGTTCCCGAACGGATTTTCCGAGTTTCCCGAAAGATGAAAAGAAACCCGGGTTTCCGTTTCGACCTCGGGTCGGTCCGAGAGGCATCCGATAGACTGCGATATAAGAGAATGTAAGGTTTCCTTCGGTCCCGAAACAGGTGGGGTTACCTCGGGAGCCGGGATAATAGACGCCCACGTGGCATGGTGGTCGGTTTGCGCCTCACCGACACATGACGGTACGATCTGGGGTTGGAGGGGAGATTCATAACAGTCGTGGGTCATATCAACTAAGACATCAGAAGGTTCGTAAGTGGAGCCACCGGGGAGGGTTACACCCGTTGGAGAGGAGTCGACGAGCGATTGCTCGCCGACATAGAGCTGACTCATGGGTGAGGATGAGTTTGAGCCAGGGACACAAGTGCCGTACAGTCGGAGGGCAGGAAGATGAGAGGGGGTTTATATAACATTTGGGACAAGGGAGAAGTGTCACACTTGTGAGGATCGTGTTGATACAAACCCCCAGAAAGATGATGAAAGAAGAAACAGCTCCGACCGATCGACTTTCATCAGGACACCGGGACCAAGACATGCTCTAGGCACCATCCGACTCTAATGATACCGCGCCAATCACGCCACGTTCTGTTTTCCAAGAAAGTGAGGAAACCGAATAAGATGCTGTGTTAAATTGGAGCCCATCACGGCGTAAACCAACGCACTTAATGTATGGACTATTACAGCGTGGGCAAAGGACAGTTCCACACTGATTTGCATGTTCCAAATACGTTGGAAGAATTCTTTCATCGCGGATCACGTCTTAGTAACTTTGGCATGGCCATACATCCATTCACACAAAAATCAAACCTCCGGTATGAGGCATACAAAGATAACGTTCCCACCCAAACAACGGCTGCTGTTGTGGGTATCACGACGTCCCGAGGTGAAAGAAACCGCGCTTCTCGTGGACCATCATTCATTCCCATAGATGGCTCACAACTCTTCGCTATTCCTGGAAATGCTCAGTGATGAAGCGTGACGATGCGATAAGACACTCCTCTGCCTTGTTCGGCCAGGGGATCCGGCGGACGAGACTTGCCCGAAACCACTCCGCAACACAAAGGTGCGAGAGCTTGTTGTTACTTTCGAGGAGCAGACGTTGGGCATACGCTGTGCACATCCGTTTGAGGTTCAGCTAATCCCAATATATGGATTCGAGTGTTGCGTATCCAATTAAACAGACTGTGGCGAATCAATTCCGCTGGCTGGGATGAATTATCAGGATGTTGTGATCTGAGATAATGGGGATATTGACCAGATCCGTAATCTCTGTGGTGGGATCAATCGGGAGGTCACCTGGGTGCGTGGTTTGCAGGGCTCCGAGGTCCTGTGGATTTCAAACTGCTCGGGGGTCAGGCAACGGCTATCACCGTTGAAACTGCCACTCTGGTTGGGACCATGAATCGAAGGGATGGTGTGGCCGGCGCAGCAAGGACAGAACATGGTGGGGGTGGCGGACTGAGTGGCTGAATGGGACGGCACTCTTTATGATAGCGTTGAGATATACGGTCCCATCCGGTGCGGGATCCATAGGCAAAAGGCCTATGAAGACATGGGGGTGTGAGCGAGGACACCTTGCGTTTTTGTGATACCGAGGTGTTCGTGGACCAGGCTTGCAACGATCGTCCGCCGAGGCCAAGACAAGGACGCAATCTTGACCTGTAGGTTATGGTGAGGTTTCCGCCAAAGAGAGTTTCGGTATCCAACACCCTCGGCCACACCATAGGCTGCCGTTTCCTTGGTTGCAGAAGTTGGAATTATATGAGCGCCCACACGTGATCTCCAGTCTCCTGGCATTCGAGTTGCGGCGTTGCAGGATACTCACGCGGGTATCCTCGGAAATGACCCAATTAATAGTAAGATTTCGCTAGATCTCAAGCGAAATATACTCTCACCGACGGGATCGGTCGCCCGTTCTGGGATGGGAATTTCTGTGGATGAGAACAACCAAGACGTAAGAGATACGATGACCGCGCAGGGTGAAGTGAAGTACCTATAGGTTCATGTGTGTAATTTGACAGCAGAAGAAGAATGTCATGAAGCGCACCAAACGGAAGTGAATGTGAGGAATGTAACTGAGACCAGCGTATTGGATGGTCCTGGAGTGACATGACGTGACATATTGAAATCGCGGGCGGAACATCGGCCGGGGGTGGGGGTCGCGTACAGTGATCCGACCGCAGGAACACCTATCGGCGGAGAGGGGACGCCATGGGAGATCTACACGGGCATGTCGATGGAAACCAGAGTGGCACGGAACCACTCCAAGCTTCGGGGAGTCCTCGATGGGGGTATCATCTTTGATTAGACCCGCGCCGCTCGAAGCGCGGCGAACTGGCAGAGTTGGGATAGAAGGAGTGGCAGTGTGCGTCGTACCACTCCACGGATCGGATCCATCTCCATAGGACTTCGCTACGGTGGACTGCCAGAGGCAATTTCCGTCGTCGGCGAGCTTATAGGAGCGCAATAAAACCCTCCGAGGTTCTCTGACGTGCAGGAGGCGAAGATTGTCGCAGCGCAGCGATCCCGTAACGATTAGGTGTATAGGGTCACATTGACCACGCGGGGTGAGCGAGCGGTCAGTACCTCAGCCAGCATCAGTTTCTTGGTTCTCCGTAAGTTCCCTAGCGTGTGCCGTTACACTAGCTATCTTAGGGGTCACATCCCCATGGCCTAATGCCCTATTTCGTTGTTAGTCCGCGAAGTTTATCAACGGCGTGCGATGAGTCGGACCGGTAGCACTGCCGTAGAGGTACCACCACAACGAATTTTCATGCTATTGAGGTGTTTTACTAGTTCTGTATCCGGTTCAGGTCCCTGCGAGCCCACACGAGGCATATATCCCGATCAAGTAATAGCCAGAGGAATGGAGACGACTGGGGTCGGGCACACCTACAAAATGCCTCCCCGAGTCATCCGAGACAATCACTTTGTCTATACAACCGCACAATTCTTGAACCTACGGGTGATTCTGGCGGAAGGGACCAACACCGCCGAGATGGGTGGATAGGCGATCACGGTAGTTGCCCGAGAGCAGGTAGTCCATTACCATTCCAGGGCTGCAAGGTTTAGATAGGAGCCATATTCTGATCCTGGCCAGAAACGCCTCTCTCTCGCTCTTCCACCACTCCTTGATCCTAGGCTCCTGAAACGGTTCCTATTCTGGGCTGCCTGGACTGTTCGGGCTGCTCTCAGTTTCTTTTCGGTGCGCTCAGTCCAAGGCGACAACATGGTCTTAATTGCATCTTGGGGGGCCACACCATACCATATGGGTTTCTCGTCCCAGTGGTCCAACCCTCCGGCGGTTGCCCGACCAACCGAGTAAGGAAGCCATTAACTGTTGAACACCTACCTCTTTAAGGGCCCATCATAGGTGGCGTGTAGCACGCTTGAACTCCTCTAGTGTTGCAAGCGACTGTGGCAGACGCAGGCTTGTGAGGGGAGCGGTGTGGTAACCACATGGCTCATTTAATCTGGGGTGGCAGTGAGTGTATCTCAGCGTACCCTGGGCATCCTCGCGAGTTGCTTCACAAACCTGGAACACAACATGTCAAACAAGTATCAGGAGGCGGGAGATGGCCTGAAAAACCCCCCACCCCACCTGATGGTCCGGTTTTCCGATTACTACACTTCAACTTGTATCCAGCTAGCGCAACGGGAGTTCGGCACGGCGCTCGCGTGGTCGAAGCGCCCGTAGGGGCGGCTATCTCCCGGAGAGCCACACATTATTAAGTAGGTCTAGGCCCTCCCGTTTAACCATGACGGATACTTGGTTTACAGAAAACCACAATATTCCATTGCAAAAGCCAAGGCTTATCGGTGTATGGTAATCTCTGTCGCCGCGTTGCCACCGCATGATGAACGATGACTCGGGAACGCATGGTGGTGATTAATTCAACCTTGAAGCCAACCAAACCTCCACCAAAACACGAGGTGGATGCGATCACCTTTGTAGCTTTTGCAACTCAATCCTGGACGCCAGAATTAAGAATCCGGGTCATTCCTGACGCTCTCAACGATGATCATTCCTGTGAAATCTGAACGGGCTTTCGGTGAACTCTCCCGAGGTCGAAATGACCGGGCGGCAATGCTACCGAAGGATCGCGCTGCAACATCGGGGTTATTCCCATAATAGCCGCCGAAAACACGACCTTACATGGCCCCGCCCTTTGATGCATTCGACACGAGGCATCTTGGTTCAAAGAACGACCTTGAGGTTTACGGAGGCGAAGTTGATCCAAATTGGAGTGGGGGATGGTGTGTTGCTATCGATCAGCTTCGACGTGCACGGAGGGCTGACATTGACGTGGCATCTGACAGGATCCTGGTTGGAGGTCAGCGTGCTTTGTAGTGTGATACTCAGGAATGGACAAACATTAAAATTGGGCTACTATCCGAATTTCATCAGGTTATGCTCTAGGTTTGATCATCGGAGCATGCACGAAATACCAAGAAAAACAAATAGCCAACCACGCAGATCCCGCGCAACTTCCTTGCCAATTTATTGCGAGCCCAGATATTATATCATACGAGGTGCGCATCAAGAGCCTTAAACCTGGACGTTCTTACACAAATCTCTACGCGGAATTCATCCAAGCTGTACGTATGTAACCCCTGTTTCGAAAACACGAATGGATCGTTATTGAGGCCACTGAATTTCCGGTGTTTTAGGGAAGACCGAGGTTGGTAGCGTTGACCCTGTATGGTAACTTAACAGTTACCCCTGAACGGTCCCTGGGATACCACCACGATACCCTCTCCGTATGCCCACCGCACACCACTATTCACTGACCCCTCCATAATAGAGGCCATCCATGAAGTGGTTGCGAACTTCAACGGCGACCCCCGGACTGTTGTCGACCATGCTTGGCCTAAAAGAAACAGCCCAGAAGTCAAGGGGAGCCTGTTCGAGCATCCCAAAATTGGGGACACCTCAGAGAAGATCGGCGGTGGTGGTGTAGATGAAGGATAGTGAATTATTATGGCCACAAGCGCAAAAGAACCCAAAAATAACAGTCATTACCGACTTGACACACTCATACCCTAACCTTCTTGGGGTGGACCAACGTTGGAATCCCACTATGGCCTGGGCGGTAACCTTCTACGGCAAGGTGCTTCTCTGCCTAAGGGTAGTTCCCAGACCACCACTAAACTGTACGCGCACGCCAAGTCGATGGTGGACCCTGACAGTCGACAGTTATTGGCCACCGAATGGTGGACAGCGCCAAACGATGCTGCGGAAGGGAATGTCGAGGAGGGACGAAGGGAGAAGCAGATATGCCTGGCGACATCTGAGCAGGTGGCCATTGTCGTGCCTCTGAGTGTTGAATGAGGTAGCGGTTCAAGGTTTGATTCATGTTGTGGCTAGACCGTGGGTTGGGTTCTGGAATGACCTCGCGTTGTCCTGGCTAGATACCCTCGCCCAGTTCATCTGGTCTTTCATTCCGAGCAATGGACACACTCATACCACGCCAAGTTTACTGTCAGTTACGGTGCACTTAGACTGCGTTTCCGGTTATGCACAGAATGCGTATATGTGTACAGTTTCGATCAAAATCGACGTTTGGTCGCACAACTATTTGTTCAATTCAGCGGTTCGTGCTGCCAACTCCTCGCTGGTCTGTAACGTAATCGTCAATGCTTGTTCGGAACGATGAAGAAGGCCAGGAACTCACAGCAGGCGGGCCTGCGTTGACCAAAGCCTCACGGTTCGGGATGACTGGCCCGGGAGTCTTGAAGGCTTCGAACCCGGGCTTGTTGAGTCCCGCACCAGGTTTGGTAGGTTCTGGATCGCGAGGATCATTGGATTTCTGGATACGTAACACAACGGTTAGGATTATGAGCGTCTCTTCAAGGATGGAGCAGCGACGTACAGCAGGATGAGGTAATATACTGAACTGTTGTTCTTGGCTAGAAGTCTTGGAATCTGTCTTGTCAGACATAACTGGCTTCGAAGGAGAATGAGAGAGCGCCAAAGGAGACTGCTGAGGTCCGAGAAACTAACCTGGGGTCACTTTATATACTGATAACTCATATGGGCGGTGGCTACTCAAATACCCAGGAGTGGGTAGATCTGGAACCCCGCAGTACTTGGTTATCACAGTCATCGAGAATGAATTCTCGCAGTGACGTCGACGCTCGGCACTGAGGGTGCCGCAGCTGGTTGAGGTAATCCGACTCCTTGTCGATGATCATTGAGAGGTAAGTGTTCATTTGGTGGCTGAAGGCGTGTGGGGTGATGACAGTAGACCACGAGACACATACGTCGGGGGTTCGAGATTTCAGACGCTATCTGGTGTTGCTACAGAAGGGATGCGAAGATGTCTTACAGGACTTGGTGGTACACGATTTTAACTTTCACTCGACGGGCACTCGACCATGCCATTTCCTAATCCTTATGTTCCGCTTCCGGCTGTTGCTTCTTCCTAACCTGCACATAGGCGTCTCCGGCCTCACCAGTAGATACCGCCTCGATGTCACCGCTGACCGTTCCAGAAACTTCGGGACGACGACGGCGTCTCTCGTCCTGGATCATCTGGATGTCGTGTGACAGCAATCCGTGACCCGCCACAGGACCGTAGTAGGAAATACCGGCGAGGGTACCAATGATGCATGTCCCAACGAGAAAGGAGAGGTAGAACCGGTATTGGGAGTACCATTTCGGGGCTAATTAATTCGCGGGTATTAGTGCAATACGGAAAGTAAAGGACCCAGGAATAATCTTACTCCACCCTTGGGCAGTAGCTCTCACATCGGCATACCAAAGACCCGTGAAACCGAGCCACTGCACCACCAACGCAGTAGTTGGGCCCATCGCCAAGGTCGGCCAAGCAATGAGGACAGGCGCAGCTCCCAGCATCAACCTCTGATACCCTTTGTAACCACCGTACTCGCTGAACTCCATCCCCCAGTGCAAAGCACCGAGGAAGCTGAGCATGACGGCACCATACGTGACTTGTATGTTTAATGCGCGATCGAGGAGTGTGAGAGCAACACCGGGGTCGATGTTAGAAAGAGCTCCTTGAGCTGCGAGACTGGCTTGGTTGGCGAGGTAGATTACAGTGCCGGATGTGCCAAGATAGGGGAGTGCACCGGCAAGTCCGAAAAGGAGGTAGGGTTTGGGAACAGCGCTGGCGATCGTTCTGGTAACACCAAACTACGAAATTCATCTGTTGGTTAGAACTCGCCCTGACGCGAGAAGTCAGGGGTAAATCTAGAGACTTACGAAACTCGATTGTTTTTCAGGGGGAACGTAGTCCGTTGCCATATTTCCTCCAGCAATCGACCTCGCAGCATCAGCCGCGGAGTTTCCAACTTCTTCCCGGATATTCAGAGCAGCATGTTTGAGGTTCTGTGAAGCAGGCCGGCTTCCAACAGACGAAGCGACGGACCTTCTGGATCGGAGTATCGACACCGCAGCAAGTGGGGAACCGAACCACTGTTGTTTGGCTTGGAGTTGAATAGCCCTCGCCGTCGCCGTGTAGAACGACCTCTGGAATAGCTTTTGAGATATCATGATGGTGCTGACGAATTGATAAGAAGACTAGCGCCGCCAGTAGGTTATATTTATGGGGGCGGGTGTCGGGGTTCGGGTGACGTCATGAGGTCGGTCATATGGCCTCCCCCTTTCAACATGTCTATACACCGTGGAGGTGTGGAACACGACGGAGGGAGCCATGGGCTCTCCCGCGTGCGCACGGAACTACTTTGTCGATGTCGTACGCGTCGACTTCTCGCGGCTCTGGCGGGTTGGACGTCCGACCAGGTGAGCAGGGTTTGCGCGGGGTGTCGAGATAAACGCTGGTCCATGCGCTGAGTGGCGATCTCGCGAGGTTAACTTCCCTCTTGATTACGGGGATCTAAACCATTCGTACTCCGCACCCAGACCGACGAGGAGTGGAGAAAGACGCGTAAGAGTTTAGGCCTTTAGGACGCGTTATTGGCGTGGGAACCCAGCCTTACGTTGGTCGAACTCAACGCGTGACTTACTCGACCTCGTCCGTGAAGTACCGTTTGCCTCCAACGACGTACGACTACGCGAATCTCAGTGACCAGCTATTACGCTTCTCGAGCTCTAGCTTCTACGACTATCTTACCAGCAGCTTGTCAGCGCCGCTCACCCAATCAAGGCACACAAACTACCGTCCGCACTGTTCTATCGCAATCCACTCGCCAACACGCGATCCGGACCCGCCACTGAATGTTGCCTGTACTGTCCACTCCGTTGAACACTGACAGACCCATGACATGGCCTGTTTTCCACCGTTCTTGAGCGCCTCACTTTCATCAACTACGATCAAATCCCCGCCACAGGCATGGCCAGTGTGGCCATGGTATCTTCGCCTTCCTTTTTGTGGACATTCACGGACATTTGAACTTGTAGGAAGCCATGGAAGTTGAAACACAGGACAGCTGATGCTGTCGCTTGACCCGGACATTGATGTTACCTGATTGAGCGTGAATGTCCACCCCTTGGACAATTTTCAGCTACTTTTTCCTGACCATGGCCCTCTGTCATGTTCGCTTGGCCCAGGGATCCCAGTATATATAAACGGGTGTGGCTGCACGACATCAGTAATACGTTCCACCTTACTTGCCGCACACCCCACAACCCACCATGGATACTGACTTCGACTCCCAAGCCTACAGTGGCTCTCCAGCACAACTAAGTAATCGTGACGATCACCCCATATGGGAGGGTCAGGTTCGTACAGAAACTAGCTCATTCGCGTTCGCTTGACCAACGCTTTCCAGGGTGATTATCCTATGGTGGATGTCTTCGACATTCAACCCGAAGTAGATTCGGATCCACAGCCGGAAGATCGAGGAATTTCGGGTTTTTTAGATCCTCTTGACAGTCCCCTGGATTATCGTTTCGGAGCCTCCCACATGGTGATCTTAGATAATCTGCCGGCAGAAATTCCCCATTACCTGTCTCAAGAGGTGGATAACATTCTTACGGTCCTCTTGGACTCAGCCCGAGACCCTATCTATGGCAACGAGGTGTCACAATCCACCAGATATTGGGAATTCATGGGAAGCCCACAATCGACCCACCCCGAACAAAGTAGCGGGGTCTGTCCGAGGCCAACCTCTTTACCCTCTAGACCCAACCTGACTTCTCGGCCTAACAATCATGCTGTAATGGTGGGTACTGCAAGTTGCGTCTACCCACCCATCACGATTTCTCACGGTACACAGCCTACCGGAAATTCAGGGATAAACGGGCCATCTCATCCCCGCGTGGCTATTAAGTACAACCAGCCTCCTCCCAGTTGTGACCACACCAACTGCAGCCCTCCTCCTGATGTTGAATTCCTCTCTCGAAGGTTCGCAGAGAACGGGAATTGGATTAGAGCTCGTGCATCTGCCGTCGCTTCTCTCGCATATAGGAGACGCGGAAGTGAGTCACTTCGATCCACCGTTAGATCAATCAACGTCAATGAAACTAACTGTGGCGTTGTGGTACAGTTTACTCATTACCTATCGAGATCCTGGAGATGATTCCCAGCCAGTTTCCTGTCATCGATTCCTTGAATAGTTGGGGAGCCGGAAAGAATCTGTTGCAGACTTGGCACCGTCACATGGCATTCAGGGTCTTGGCTGCCACCTCCACACGTCTCAGGACGATATTCTACGAACGCTCTTGGAGAACCAGAGTCACGACGGAAACAGATTTGCCGGTAATGGTAGGGTTTCTCAAGCAAATCGGAGTCCATGTCCATGGACTCTTTGTTGAGTACGTTTTTTCCTCGCTTGAAGTATTGCACTTCATTCGCCTCTGGCAACACGAAAGACTAACCCCGATTTCTTTGTTTTTCGTCCCCTCAGGAAACTAATTACGCAATTGCCAAGAGACTCTACGCTACTTATGAGGGATTGTTTACTGGCACTCCCTTCTCTACACACTTTAGTGATCGTGGACGGGTGCTACAATGGGACTGGGTGGATAAAATCCGTATTCAAGCACAAACCTGATTTCCCACAAATCAGGAATGTCACGATCCCGGCTTTCGCTCATCCAATCTTGTCTCGACTTCCTAACATGGAGGAGCTTGTTTGTTACTGCAATATTAGTTGGCGGAGTGTCCTCAAACCTGTCCTGAGTAGCCTGCGAGGACCTTATGTCAAGGAAAGACACGGAAAGGTTGAACCCGTTTTGAAGAGTTTTACGGTCATCTGTCCAGCGAGAGAATGGGACTTCTCCGAGGGTGTGTGCACTCATTCACTCCCCGCCTCTTTAGACCTTGTGACTTACCCGTGCGTTCGTGCAGCCCTCGCCAAGAAACTTCCAAGGCTACGCAAAATTTGTCTGCCAGAGGTAAGCCCTCCCCCCTTACACCCTTCCTCTCCCGCTGACAATCCACCCCCTCTAGCCCATAGAACAAGATATGGTGAATCTTCGTGGTCTTAAAGAAGTCATTGAACTCGAAATCCTCGTCGCTCACGAGTCCGTATTGTACAAAACTTACAACCTTGACCTGATCAAACACTTGGCGATACAAATCCTCCAAGCGAGCGAATGCCACAAAGACTGCGCGTGCGATTACAAATGCGGCTGCTCCGAGACGAACGAGTGCCACGAGTGTAATCCCCCTAAGAGAATTCTACGAATAAAGACTCGCGCTAGGGTTTGGAGTTCCAGACAAGTAATCGCCGATGAAGGATCATGTTGGCAGGAGATCCACGTTTCGCCTCGGCGAATTCTATCCACAAAATAACTCAGACACTCCGTTACTCTTTCATATCCCCTCGCTATTAAGGTTTCGCACTAGATTGTGTTTTTTTTTATTTTTTTACGTAGATGCGCATATGTACTGATGTGTAAAGGCTCAAAGCTGTATGTAACAACGCCGGTGAGAAGAAAAGAGAGAGAAACCCTTTGAGTATAAAGAGACCGCATTACAAACACCAAGCGCCAAGGACAAGAATTATGAAAAGAACAGGGAGAATAAACGAGCGGCGAAATTGGAATGGTGCGGAGGGAAAGAATCAACGGAAGTATAAGACATGTTGAAATAGGGAAAGACAAAGAGAGGTGTAGATGGAGATAATGAAGATAAACAGCGGATGTCGAGGTCGAGGTGTGGTATGAAACCAAGTAAAAAGCGACAGGCTTAGGATAAACAAGGCGGGGCAGGATTTCTTCAAAGCAAGGAGAAAAAACATGGTCATACATACTTCAGCATGATTATCGGATGTTGGTCAGCGACTGAGAGAAAAGTGATAGCGTGGGGGAGGAAACGGCGTAGGGATGGCGTGAACTGGTTATGACATTGGACGAGAAGGGGAGGGGCAGAAGCGTGAACGGTGTGAGTGAGAATGGCAACGGAAGAGGATCACTGAGGAAGGGCAGGGCGGCGGAGTAATAAAGAGGCCAGGGTGACACAGAAAAAGAACCCCGATCTTGATCGGAGAATCCGGCCATCATAGGATTCCGGAAGCTTTCAGAGCGTTCTGCATAATCGTCTCCTTCACCGCGGCGAACACAAGCCGGATATTCATGGTATCAGTTGCCTGCGTAAGACTGTGGAAGGATTGAGATGCCGAATTAGGTTACGAACGGGATCAACGCGTACTGTGGGTAAACGTTGAGCCTGGCTCGATTTGCTTGCATAAACTTCAGCAAGATGAACTTGGCAGCTTTGTTCACATCCGTTCCGCCGATGTACTCAGGACAGTACCGTTCCAGTGGGACCTAGGACACTCTTGATCAGCCTATCGTATGCTGGCAGGTGTAAGCCCATCGTACCTTTGGGATCTTATTCCGGAAGACGTCTATCTTGTTCATGAAGAGAATAATTGATGTTCGTAAGAACCACCTTGAGTTCACGATGGACTCGAAGAGCACCAGCGATTCCGTCATTCGGTTCTAAATTAATCCTGCGGTGAAGTCGAGATTAATCTATCAAAGTGGGCGCTGACGTACCTGATTCCTCTCCTCCAAGAGCACCTGATCGTACTCGCTTATGGCTGTGCAAAAAATGATACTTGTCACACCTTCAAAACAATGTATCCACTTCTTTCGTTCCGACCGTTGACCGCCGACGTCGAACATGTGGATTCTAATGCACAGCGTCAAAACCCACAGATGTACCAATCGGGAGGAATAAAAAGACGCACAGTAATGGACCCATTGAGAAATGAGTGTCGACGATGGCGGTCGTCTTCTGTCGTGATCTCAGAATGTCCGTCTCAGTTGGGACGTAATTGAGCTTCCCTATCCGATGAGCTTCCTTGAAGAAGCTAGGCGCGTGTTAGTACGAGGGTGCTTTGCCGGCCACGAGGCGAAGGAGACATACTAAGGAGCGCTATCCATCAGATAAAACTCACTCGAGTGGCTGTCCAGAAGCTTGTGGATGACTGGATCCTGCCATAGCTGCTGGACGGCAAGGGCAAGGTCTTCTGGGAAGCAATATGCTGATGTAGGTGAGATGAGGTCCAAGTCGTAATCCATGATTTTGTCGGCATTGTCCTGAATTCACCAACGGTAAACGATAATCAAAATACTGCGCGCAGGTATGGGTGACGCACTCGGTTGATAGGTTCCTCTGGGGCAACCCCAAGTTTCCTCATAGCTAGTACTATCCCTTGCGCACTTTCCGTGAGATTCTTGTAGATGATGTGTCGGTAGTCTGCCCGCTCCTTGTCGGAAAAGCCATTCTGGTGGATTATCTTCATCTGCTTCACAATTGTTGACTTTCCGGACTCTCCAGACCCTAAGCACACCACGTCAATACATCGCTTGGAAATTGGGGGTACGTTGGAAAGGATGGAAAAGTTGATCGGAGGATGAAGGGTCAACGTTGACCAGCGTTGACTGCCCTCCGGGCTAAAGAGAGCCAGAAATAGGAGAGCGCAATGACTCCTTTCTGCGCCAGAGGAGTTGCGGATTTCCCAAGACCGTACTCTGACCGCAGGTTACGAAGGTTTGAATGTGAGCAACTTACCAAGTAACAGAATTTTGCACTCCTTCCTGAAGATCTTTGAATCCTCCTCAATCTGCCTGTCTATGGCCGCTGAGCGGGTAGCAGCCCCCTGGTTGTCGTTGCTTGAGGCGCAGTTGCCCATGGTATGATTCTAACGAGGGTGGTGATAATGTCGCAATGGCGGCGCTATAAATGGTTGACAACTGAGCGTTGAATGTGAGGCGGTTGTTGGTTTATGGTGGCGACTAAGACGAGAGATGAGATGGCGCTGAGGATGTGCTGGACTGAAGCAGGGTTCTGGACTGAGCATAACTCCTCAGACGGTACTCATCGTCGTAGCGGTATCCCGTAGATATGCGTGGGTGGCGGCACAAGGTGTCGGTAGGCGACCCGCCCTTACTAGTACTCCCCATCAATCCCACCCGCAACTTGTCCTCTTCGCTACACTCGACACTCAAAACAGCCTGCGCGTACCGTCACTAACACTCGAAATATTGAACAAAGTCAATGGAGTTCACGGAAACCGATCCAGTGGTCGTGGTCCCGGACTATCCTTGTGTTCTTCCCCGTACCGCGCTCATGCTCGCAGGGTTGACAATCTGGGATTCATGAAACTCTTGAGGATGGTATCCATGTGATGCTAAATACTCTTTCACAGCTGTGATGCGGATATCAAGGGCGATAAGCTTTCGTCCTCGCGCTACGACTGGAGAGTTTAGAGTCCAGTGGGTCAACATGACCCCGACCCGCCCAGCTTCGTTTGGTCATGCGGGCACAGACTAGGTGTACTTCTATGAGCCGAAGCCTAGTCGTTGGCCTGGTCGTAAACTTTGTTCCTGAACTCCGTGTTGTTCGTGTTTATAAAATCACCGACATGGTCGGTTCTGTCCCTCGTCTTCCGGTACCCGGCCCATCCAACAGAAATCATGGTTCAACTACACAAGGCCTCGCTCGTGGAACCCAGCTCTCACTCTCAGAAGATGCTCGACCTCTTAGACCTTAAGGTCAGCAAAGACTTGATTCGTGAGTAATCGCTGTTTTTTATGCACAAGCCCTGGTCAGAGCGGGGAGTTAACAAAGTTAATCACCACAGGATACGTGGCGCACGCTTCCGTTGATGCCATAACCTACGCAATGGAGTGCTCTTCAACAGCTAGCCGCAATAGCTCGGCCCGGAAGGAGACGATTAGATTTGATCCATTCCACATATTCGCCTCAAACGTGGTCCACCGCTCCGAGGTCAAGATACCCGCGATCCTAGTCTCTTTAGTGTATATCGAGAGAGCTAGGCAACACCTCTTTATCCAGTCCCCCGAATGGGCTTGCGAGCGAGTCTTCCTGGGGGCGCTCATACTTGCCAATAAAGTCGGTATTCGATTTCATAGTCCCTTCCGCGACGTTGACACCGGACTCAACGCGGAATCTACAGTATATCAATGACTGGTCGATCAAGAACTACCACTGGGCCCTGTGCTCTGGGGTATTCGGTAGACGCGACATTGGTCGTATCGAACGCGAATTCCTCGATGTTCTTGATTGGGACCTCGCCGTGACTGAAGCCGACATCTTGAACCACTACGATCACATCTCGGCCTTTCCGTCGAAACCGAAACCCATCCCTGTCCCTGCCACGCCGCTGACGTACGTGGACATGGACGCATACCCTATGGAAACTTCGGATGATTCCCCTCTTTCTTCTGCATCTCCTACTCCTTCCCCGCAGACCCCAACAACTGTGGCTTCACCGTCGAACCAACCTATTCACATCCATTCACTCTCGAATGAGGAGTTACAGACCTCCGGGGCTGTCAAACAAGTTCCCGATCCCGAACCAGAGGAGCACAAAGGCTCGCATGGCCATTCGATCTTCCGCCTTTTCCACTTCAACTCCAATAACCAACACATTCATCCCCACCAGCGTGTATAGAGAACACTCGATAATGAGTTTTATTTCACGTCTCCACTATTTCTCCCATCTCTCATGCATTATATGGTCCGCATGTCCAGGACACCGCGTGTTCCTGGCCACGGCTTCATCGCTTTAAATTATGATCCCGCGCCTAGGTCTACTCTAACCTCCCTATCTAATGAGCTGTATAATAGCTTCAGATGTTACCGTATCCACTGTCCCGGTCGACGCTATAATATATAAGCAACAAAGGAATGACCTGGCTAGTCGCCCTGCAGCCATATCCGAGCGATGTTTGTTCCAAAAAAGGAAGGTATCAGCCTCTGGAATAGTTCCCACGATCGAGTCGGGAGAAACCGAGGGAGCTTAACCGAGTCTGACCATCGGTCTACGTTCGGGATGCCCTTCAGGAATGCGGGACGTCCGCTGGAGACATTGACATCAAGGGATCTGCTTCGATGAAATGTTGCGATGAACTTTATAACAATCTCGGCTAGCAGAACTCGCGGTTCTTGGATAACACATATAAGTCTCCCTCTTTGGACAAAGGGACCGCCCTTCCCCAGACGTTCTCCCTTCCCTTTGTCCCACCGCCCCCTTTCCCATTATCACCTACACCGTTCATTTCGTGTATCCATAGCTGTAACTGACTGCCATGGCACCTGCTTTGGACATGAGTGAGATCCTGGGGCCGATCGTGTTGGCGGTTGTTATCAACGTGAGTGCTTTACCTTTTCTC
The DNA here is from genome assembly GCA_014904855.1 of Thelephora ganbajun. NCBI lineage: Eukaryota > Fungi > Basidiomycota > Agaricomycetes > Thelephorales > Thelephoraceae > Thelephora > Thelephora ganbajun. Next base: position 48,983 of record MU118083.1, on the reverse strand, counting down.
AATCACGTCAAGTTAACATCTCCGTGAAAAAGTCCATCTTATATGGGACCTGTGTCGTGCAGTGGTACAACTACCACACTTCGGGTTACAACGACCCGCTTTTCACAAGGTACGCTAGATCCAACACCGGGCGCATGGCAACCTTCATCGGAAGCGCTCATATTCCATCAATCCAGACTTCTCGTCCTCTGGTGCATGATCTTGGACACCACCCACACCGCGGCCGTAACGTACATGCTGTGGGATTTCACCGTCGACCACTTTGGGAATTATAAGATCTATCAGAGTCTGCCATGGACCTTTTCGACCACACCGATATGGAGTAAGTTCGGCTCCCTTCCGCCACCCCCGATTCTGAACTGACGTTATGATTGACAGTCGTGAGTTTTTAATTCGTAGTAACCAGAGCGATAAATTCCAATCTCACCCAATCTGTTTGCTTTGCGTTCCACTTGCGTGCTCGCAGGCACTGTGAGTGTTTCTGATTTTTGCGGGTTGGGTTATGCCGAGGCACTAACGGAAACCTACCTTCCAGCGCCTCTGTTCCCATCCAGCACTTCTTAGCGTGGAGAATTAAGAACCTTTCTCATCGGTGGCTCTGGTTCTTCATCATCTCTGTCTTGTCATTGGGTCAAGGAGCATGCGCGTTCATCGGTGCTGTGCTAGCGTCCACTACGGCAAGGTATTTCCCACATTTTTCAAAGTTCTTTGAGTTGTGTGCTGAGTTTTTCTCACTTCTAGGTCGAATTTCGACACCTTGATACCCATTGCAGAATCGTGGATTAGTACCGCCGTAGTCACCGATGGTAAGTTCCGAAGCACAGGTCCGGTGACTCGAACTAATACTAATAATCCCACGCAGTGTTCATCGCGTACGTCCCAAGGGAAACGTAAGCGCCATTCCATCCGGACTAACTAAATCATGCGCAGATTCCTCCTGTTCTACTACCTTCGCAAGGGAAAGACCGGTTACCAAAGTACACCATACGTATCCGTTTCTCGGAAGTCCCTGCTGATTTGATATTAGCGTCCGTTGACCACGTTATCGAGCGTCTGATCATGACCGTCATCGAAACTTGTTCGGTTGGAGCTGTCGTTTGCGTGAGTAGAAAAGACACCGGCTCCAAAAGCTGGGCCCCAGAACTCGACGATCAGAGCTAACGCGTGGATTTGCCCTTCCCCCGTATAGATTGTGGACATTATCGTCTTCACCGCAAGACCTGAAACAAATCTTCACTTCATTTTCGCTTTGGTAAGTTCGGTTCTCCGGTCAAACGTGGGTCGGAAAGGCGCTGATTTTCGTTCCTTCTTCTCTTCTTAGCCTCAAGGCAGAATCTACACGTGAGTTTTGCTTTGTTCCATTTTCATCGACCGAGAACCTCGAACTCAGACCGCCCTTCCTTTATGCCCGAAATAGAAATACGCTCATGGTGGTAAGTGCGATGCTCGCCCCTCTCAATCATATTGGGAAGCTCGACGCTCACATTTTCCTTCTCCCAGACTCTGAATTCGCGCGCTAGTCTGCGGGAAGAAATGAGGACGACGAGATTCAATGGGGTTGAATTACCGGTACGTGACTCATTCCCTCACATCGGAGGACAGGCAGATTGACAACGTATCAGGCCAATGTGAGTAGGTTAAAGGCCTCAGGATTTAGCCTCGGGATTCCTCGCACAGACCCCAGCATCGAACTCGACCAAATCTCAACAATCTCATCCAATGGCCAAGGCAATCACGAAAAGGATGTCACCTCCATCGCTTGAGCGTGATAGACATCCCCATCATCTATATCCCTCCATAACTCACGATTCGAAAACCAAATAAACAAACAACTCAGCAATCCACTCACGGACGTTCTCTCTCCATTGTACATTGTGTTATCGTTTACCCGCCACCATCGCTCGCCGTCTTGTCCTCGGTGGTCGGCCCATCTATGCATTCCAAACTCCTCACGATTTCCGCATTCGCACTACACTTTGTCATCTATACTCTGTCTACTCCCTCACATAATTTCGCTCCCTTCCTCCTCCCTTCCTCCGTTTCGGATCATATCTGTCCTTCGGTTAGATCGGGCCTGGAGTTTTCTCTTTCTTTCTAGAGTCTTGAAGTCTCTCTTATAATCCTTTTTGGGGTTTGGGGAAAATCTGTTTTTGTAGCAACTAGGTAGCATTGGAATATACTGTGGAATTATGGTGAAGTTTACGGGTTCGATCATGTGAGTGAGGTTCTTTGAGGATTTCCGTAATCGAAGTGGTTTAAACCCTTGCGGGACGATAGTATACGTTTTCATTTACGAGCTTTCGCCTCGAGAAAAAATAGCAAGTATGTGTAGTATATAAGAGTCTAGGGGGCCGTTTAACCTTTAACTCATCCTCACCACACCATTGGGTACAGAACCCCGCACCAATATCCGCTTCAGCTCCCTATACCTCTCCCGAATAACGTCAAATTCGCCAAGCTGCATATCTGGATTCCGCGACCTCAAATACCCCAGCCCCCTACTCAACTCTCCCAGCACCGAATTCAACCTCACGACAAGATCCTTCTTATGCTCCCTCACCTCGTCATCATCTCCACAAAACACCTCCCAAAGAGCCTCGCACATCCCTTCAAAAGCCCATTCGCCGGCGCAATCCCATTCCGACCACATCGTGATCAGATATGACGTGAGAAGCTCGACGTCGTTGCGTGCTCGGATGGCTGGGAGCACGTTCGAACCTATCGAGCAGAGAAGACGGCCACGGCATCGGGGAGGTAGAGATGGTCGCTTGTTCAACCACGACCACACTTTCGGGGTGATGTGACCCCGAACGGAATGGAAGAACGCCATCTGCAATAGCACGTCCACCACAGCTTGACAAACACCTTCCGTATCCTCCAAGGCTTCAGCAGCGGAGATCCAAAGTTCGATGAAGGTGCCTATATCGTTGCAATCAAGCCAAGCAAGTTCCAAGTGAGGTAGTGCGAGTATCGCCGCCCGTTTCAACGTAGTAGAGCCCCCTTCTGCGAGTAGCCTCGGGATCACCGGACGAATGTACCGACGAGTCCATTGGGAAGTGTAAGGGAAATATTTGACAGCGCGCAAAAACGCGTCTAGCAGTTGCGAATCTCCTTCCTGTCCTCGTCGCGCCGCATACGGAAACAGCGCAGTTATCGCTTTATACTGGAATACGATAGCATCCGGATCTCGAGTAGCTTCCATGAGGCGTGAGGCAATCGAGCTCGTGATCGTTTCGAGCTGCATCCTGATGAGTGAGAAGTCAAACATCAACCAGAATTCCTGGATACGGAAGGAGGATAACATACCCCTTATCCGAAGTAAGAATATCACCCTCGGATATAGGGTAACCCAAGTCAATACCGACTATCAACAGGGAATCCGCAATTATATCATCAGGAGGCAACGTTTCTTGCGAAAGGGAGCGGAACACGAATCGCAGAATCCATCGTGGGACCTTCTTCAGCTCTCGTCTCCTTCGATACTCCGACCAGGCGATCAATAGCAGACCACGCATAATTGACCCATGTTCTGGAAGCGAAGGGTGGAAATTATCCCAGCGGACAGTCCAACGCCCATGCGCGCTAGTGTAAAATATGTGGTGGATCGCAGTCATTGTGGAACTCGACTGGAAATCATAGAACGACGTCGACGGGGCAAAGGTCCTTTTGTATCGTTGGCGGACGTCATCGATGATGCCGGATCCTGGTACGACCACCAGGAAGTGCGAGAGGAGGGTCAGGAAACAAGTGATCGCCATCTCGGCCAACCTCTCCGATCCTCTAGTAACCACTGCCCGGGTTCCAACGGTAGTGATACACCCAGTGAGGACGTTAAAGCAGTTTAGGAGTATGGTGGGATCGGAAGTTGGAAATGTGGAAGTTGCCATAAGTAGCTCGAGAGCGATGAGGTTGAAATCTTTGTCCAATGATGTTCCCAGCATCCAGGATATGCAGTAAGAATCCAGAATGTGGATTTGTTGCTCGGACGCGTTTACGATGTCGAGTGATGTGCCGTTGGGTAGGAGGGGTTCCGGAATCTTGGGTGTCTTGAAAAGGTGACGGTATATCTTGCGCGTACAAATGAATCCGAACACGAACGGGGTCCGAACGATGCTGAAGATGTCGTATCCCAATACACCGGGAAGTCGGGGAACGACGTGCACCAGGTACTACCCTACATTGTCTTTGGACCACCAGGGTTCGGAAGACCACCTCCTCTCCCTCCTGAGCAGAGAGAGAAAAACAGACCCAACATGGATCTTTCGGAAGCTTGAATACGTTGTATCAAGTAGGCGACGCAAACTTTGAGATTTTCTCCAGAGGTAACGGATGATATGCGAGCCGGGAGTTTGGTACGGGCAATTCTCGCTGAGCATTCCCATGATAACTATGAGCGTGTATGCCAGGACGCCGAATGCAGTAGCCCCGAGGACAACAGAGGCGATAGTCGTATCCATCGCCCAAAGATGTTGGGAGAGCGCACATCCGAGGAGCAGGAGCGACAATTGGAGCATGATAGGTAGGAATTCCATCACGTACTCAAAATACCATGTTATGATCCCGTTAAGTTTTCGTTGACGGTGCTGACTCCTCTCGATAGCCGACCCTCGCACATCGACGGACACGTATCGGGTTAACCACTGTTTGCCGAGCATGGCAAGTAATGCAGAGAATAAGGACGCGGCAAGGCTCGAAAAGAGGATGCTCTGGACTTGGACGGCGGTACGCGGTGGACCGGTCCATTCTGGGACAGTCGGGACAGTTCCGCCGAAAGCCGTGTTGTCAATTTTGTGGATGAGGACGCGAAGGAGGGCAGAGTTCTCTTCATTCGGATCGGAATGTAGCTGTTGGTTGATGTCGACGATGAAAGCCGAAGTCACAGCAGAGAACAAACCAGCCTGTGTTTACCATCAACAAAAATCCTATGATTACTGACGAGACGCTTACGAATATGAGAGTTGTGTTCAGGTCTTCATCGTGCTTTTTCATGAACACCTTATCATACCCCTCTGCTACCTTGTAGTATTTGTCGTAGAATTTCACGCGTGAATCCGCCTCTTGGGATGAGCTGAAACTTCTCACGCGTTCTCCGAGCCCGAGACTTTGTCAAGTGTCAGTAACACATCGCAGTGAGTAGAGTCTGAACATACCCTCTGTGTCGATGGTTCCCCTTGACTGGGTGCTTAACTCTCACCTCGGTGTCCTCAGGTCTACAAACGGATGTCAACAAAGTGCCGTAGACGCGACGGAGGGCGGGAAACGCACTCTTCAAGATGCTCCCCGAGAGCGTTAACATATGGCCTCGCCGTGGTGCGATGATTCCTTGACCTAGGACCGAAAAGGATGAGAAAAAAGCAGGTTCACACAAGCAAAGTATGGGTGCATCATACCTATACCTCCGCACGCTGCCTTTTGATGACCGTCTTTCAACTACGTGATCCACTTCCTCAAACGGGCCGCCATGACTAGGAACTCTGAGTGAAACTTATAAGACTGACGACTTCTAGACAACCCCACCTATGAACCGCGATCCCCCGTGACCTTGCCATGGCGTTGATCCGAGTATTCAATCCAGATACGAGTAGAAGGGGGCCGTGCAGGGTTGCAGGGGTTATTGGGCACCCAAATATCCTCGTGGTTTAATCCGAACAAGAGAAAGAGGGCAAGCGGGGGTCACATAGACCACCTCCCAGTTCAGAGGCATTTGGCACAGCATCACGTCGGAAAGACGCCCATCTACATGCACAGCCTCCAGGACGTGCCAACCGTATTAGTACCCTTCGCGGTCGAAGAAGGAGGGTTCGAAGGGGAAGCACGCGTTTGGTGTGAGGCTGGCTTGAGGGTACTTAACAGATGTTGCAAAGGTGGTGGAGGGTTCTTCGGGTATCTCTGGGGTATCTCGCGGCTGGGGCGCGTGCCGGAATGGGGGACGACTCGGTATCCGCCGACATCCGTGATCATGCCAATACTCCACCCACACATGATGGCGTCTCCCCACGCATCGCCATCTTGAACCGAAACCCTTGAGTAGCACGCAAATCGTGCGTCGAACTCTAATTCACCCCCTGTACCCGGGATTGACATCGCTGGCGGCGATCAAACGTGTCCGGCGGCAGGGGCGAGCACGAACGAGCCATGGGCATTTTCAAATCCAAGTGTCCGACCTACGATTTCATCTAGTTGCGGCAACCGAGCTGGGATCGTCATTCTTATCCAACTCTTGTGAGTCTTTGGAGTTCGTCATCAATGCATCATAGACGAACCTTGTCTGACCGCATGGTGACCAGGTGTTCGTCAACTCCTTGCCATTGTGTTGCGTATCACCTGCCTGATAACCACGCGTGATCATGCACTCTGGGATCTTCGTCAGGGGACATCCATTTGGATCTACCCCACTCCTCCTACACAAAATACTGGTGTGGTCTCCCCTGCTCCCCGGCCCGGCCACCGCAAACCCCAGGCCTCGTGCCCACCCTCCGTCAATGGAACTCACAAGGGCTCTGGAATCGGTTATCAATAGCACCCAAGTGTTCATTTACCACCTACCGAATCGCCAACTCATTAGGGTACCATGAGGGTGAGAGATATGCGGTTGGGGTACGAAGGTGGTAACTCATCCGATGTCTCTTGCTCATACTCCTACTGATGTGTGTTTGAATCCGCCTGATATGCACACCTGACAAAAGGAAGGTGTTCATGACCGCGTGGATCACACCAGTTATCTCGTTCCCAGACTTGTTGCTTGATTGAAGATCACCCCTATTCTTACATACAGGTCGTGTGTTCGTTATAGACTTCGACGTTATGTGATGGCCGCATTGTCGTGCTAACCTTTTTTCGAAGGTTTGCACGGTGGAGTCGCTATCAAACGCCGACTCTGGCGCTGAACGGTGTGAGGCCTTCCGCACGTGGTCGAAGTGGTGAGGGAGGTTGCTCAAGCGCTCATTCATCTCACCTGCCCTTTGAAACCGTCATACCGACCATCCTGATTTGCGCTCTGCGATCACGGGACTTGCGTGCTCTCGTGCGCTTGGCTCCCAACCTCTCAAGCTTTGAAACTTCCCGGAGAGATCTGGGAACTTGATTTCTGACATCAAGTTGTCACGACTAGATGTTTGCTTCATATCCAGTTCTCTCTTGTCTGATTATCTCGATCTTGTTCTCCCGGTGTGGGTGTGGGTGTGGGGATAGGATAGAAAGGCGTTTAAGAGAAACCTTACAATGGTGAACTTCATCCCCTCGTAGGCTTCCCATTCCTTACGGTTTCACCTCACCTTCACCTCTTGTTTTGTTTCTTCTAGAACCTCTCCTCTCCGTTGCCTACAGAGGGTATCCTAAGACGCTCTTTGGCTTTGACCACCGGGGATTGTGCTCGCATCTGGGGCAAATCCCACGATATCGTCGGAGGTCAGTTCTACGATAACCTCCTATTCGATAGTGTAGCGGGTCCCATCCATTCGCCTTCGACCCACATCTACTCCGGGATGCGCACGTTTATTTTATTTATCGAGCGGTTTGTTGGTGCTTCTGGTAGCGTGATGAAGAAGCTGATCGTTGACGTTCCGTTTTTTTATTTATCCGCATAGTAATTGTGTCGATCAGAGCACAGCCATAACCAATAACTTGACTTACAGCGCTGGGGACACTTTTACCCTCTGCACCGACTCTGGGACCATGGTTACTTCTGGCAAGTCTGGAAGGAAATCCGTTCGGTTGGTCTCTTGGGAAAGATTCCAATACCCCCATCGCCACGTACATCCGAAATCTGAGTCCCGACGGACCAATCACACAGGGTTGTGGTACATGGCCTGCGATCGAGGAGGCCGGTCTGGCCAACTGGCCTTACGAGGGCGAAGTCAACATTCCCGAGGGGATGAACGACGTAAGTCCGAACACCATGACCCTCCACACATCTCCTGGATGCACTATTCCCACTGGTCGCAATCAAATCGTATGGGCCTTCCCTTAATAACAACGGAGGCGCTATGGAACGTACGGGTTCCTTCTTCAAAATCTGGTTTTGGCCTAGGAATGGAAATACACCTGATGAGGTCCGATATGGCAACGGCCAGATCAGCGTCGATACTTGAGTGAGTTGATCTCCAGAAGATATTGTGTCCAAAGTTGGATTTTGACCCCCCCCCTTTTTTTCTTCGTAGGGTACCCCGGCTGCGTTCTTCCCTAACTGGCAGTACGATATCAATGGGAAGTTTGGGGGTGACAACCTTATAATCAACTCGACGCTTCGCAGCAATTGGGCGGGAAACTCCTTCAATGGGGGTGGGTACCCCGGCCCTTGCATCGAGCTGGTCGATAATAACCCTGGTGCATTTGTCGATGCTTACTTTAACATTGGCTCGGTTCGCATTTACCAGTGAACGGAACCCATCCTTCTCACGCGCTTGCTTTGACGCGTTGTTGTATCATTTTGACCTCACCCGGAGAGGATCTGGGTACTTTATAGCAAGTAACACCATCGCCACCGGGACTCCGACAAAAAGATACCCTATAACGGTTTATTTCACTTCCACTCTTTGTGTAAAAAAAAACTACGTCTCTGGTTTGTAGGATACCACACCAGGATCAGTAATCCGGTCTATCGATGTATCACCTTTGCCTGGCAATCTTGAAGCCCGGTTTGTGTGATACATCGTGAAGTGGCTCGTGACATCACCGTGAGGGAAAGTTTGAGGTAAATTTGAATCGGGAAGCACGGTTTGAGTTACCATAACGAGCAACGGGAGCCCCGTGCGGGCGGAGTCGCACAGCGCGGAGACCTTTCGCGTCCGCTTGGTGGACATGTTACAGGTTCTGCGTTTCAGCTACTCAGGCGTACGACGCAAGCGAGTACAGAGCAGGAGGAGTCCGCGTCGAGGTTTCCACGTGCGTGGGTGGTTGAGGTGAAAAATGATGCGAGTGCCGCCTGGCATCGGCGGTTGCACTTTTCCAGTTGATTGGCGTCGCAAGTACACCGGGTGTCGGGATTTAGGAATTCGACCGTGGAACGTCAGGTGGGTAATCCTATTGTCTGCGTGCAGTAACTGTAAGTACATACTTCGGATTCTCCTGAATCGCTTCATTTCTGGGATTGTACTCCGCCAGTGGGATATCGGATCCAATGGAGTCCACTAGCGTGGGTGCCTGTCACGACTTGAAACACGAATAAAAAAGAGTCGTTCGATTCTCGTTTTTTTTTTTGGCAGGTACCTTGTCAATGTCATGGTTCACTGGCGCTTTTGTACCCGCTACTGTGGGGTAAAAAAACAAAAACTCTGTTCATCGCAGTAGACATAGCTCGGTCATTGGCTAAGGGGGGGAGAGGATGGGGGGCATTTCCGAAAGGGGGTGCGGAAGTAGGGCGCAGTTTCGGATGATCTAGAATTTCTTGATCCCGATCGCGGGCAAAAGCATTGTCCTTTTCTGAACAACTGCCCGACGCGTGGAGCGACCTTGGACTGGGTTGGCATCCTTATAAATACTGACCTTCCCCTCTTCCCCTTTCCCCAAGTTTCATCGCTTCACTCATCATCTCTCTCCTATCCCCGCGAGTTCTCACGAAAATGTTCACCAAGAAAATCGCTCTCGCTGCTCTCTTCGCTGGTGTTGTTTACGCCCAGGGCTCTTCCTCTGTGACTTCGTCTAGTCCTTCCCCCACCGAGAGTTTGTCCCCCTGTCTCCTCAGCTGTATCACTGGTGCTACTCAGTGTACCCCGTGAGTTTCCCCTCTTTCTTCACGATATCGTGGAACTCATCACGCGTAACATCCCTCTCACAGCACCGACACTACCTGTGTCTGCACTAACCAGCAATACCAAGCCGCTGTTCTTACTTGTCTCCAAACCAAGTGTACCGCTGCAGATCTCCAGGAAGCTCAGGCTCTCGATGCTGCCACTTGCGGTGGTACGTTGTACCTCTCCTTTCTCGAGTTTCATGCGTGTTGATTTTATCCTTTCAGCTTCTTCCAGCGTTTCCTCCGGTCACAGCAGTGTCTCCAGCGTTGTTTCTCATCCGTCTTCCGCCAGCCAACCGAGTAGCACCCACACCGGTACCACAGGTAGCAGTGGAGGTGCTATCGGTCTCTCCTCCAGTATCCTCGCTACTGGTGGCGCTGTTTTGTTGGGCGTCATTGGTGGTGGAATGCTTGTTTTCTAAACGGTCACCTCCAATGTTCTCTTAGAACACGAAAACTCTCATGTTGTTTACCGTGGACGATAGCTTCCAATTATATTGTTATCCCTTAGTGTTTGACCAAAATATTACTCTATTGCTTTACGTTTCTTGTGCCTTGGTTAACGTGAGTCGTAGCGCTGTCTGTCACGATTAACGCCAGGGTAACCCGTGTATGATCGGGGTTTTCCATATGGCCATACGCATCATGCATTGTTCCCTCGGTGGGTTTGAGTTTGTGTTGGTGTCTTGGAGGTACCGTCGAATGGAGATTTCGATACCATCCATCTGCTTAGAATTGATAGTGAGTTTGCACTAACAACCATTCACCGTCACAACAGTTCACGACACGGCATAGCCCGATCATACGTAACTTCAATTCGTAACTCCAACTCACCAAATCGAAGCAGGGGCTTGACGAGAAGAGGTCGTTCTGATCGTTGCGCTCCGTGCGGGTTTGTCCACCTTCTACGTTTCTTCGGACGTTTCCCCAGGTCTCAACCTGACGACCCCGTGACGACTGGACGATGTCGTAAGCGATGGTTAGGTCCCCAGGGCCCCATCATTCACTGAGGCGCGTTGTGGAGCACGTTTGACTGTCCCATATCCCGCCGACAATACCGAGGCCGACGAAGCGATATCGCGAAGTCGTCGGTGATCGGGTTCCCGTAGCCGCCACGGTTTGAGAACTCTTTACCTGCCGATCTGTAAACGCTGTTTCGGAGCACTTCTCGCGCGACCGACCCGACAACTGACGTCGCGGGTTCGGTCAAAAATCCCCAGAAACGACGGGATTCCGCGACGGAAAAACACGCTTCAAGCTTGCTGGTGTCGTACCAGAAGACAAGTCGCTCGTGTGCACTGACACCGATCGCCGTAGAGAAAGAAACGCCACGATCGACTCGCAAACTGTACTAGGTTCCCCGTTCCTGCCAAGCGTTTTTTTTTCGGCGCTCTTCTACCATGGGGGTTCACTCGGGATGCACGCCTTGGACCTAGCCACGCTTTTGCCCTCTCACTACCTCGCGTTGAGTCCCGGGCGGTGAACTTTGTGTTACAGACATGAAAAGTCTTCAATGGTCTTTACCAAACTCCCATTTGGCCGCGGTAGGAAAAAGCGCTTAGCTGGCGCTCCACTATCAAGATCCTCAGGGTCCCCTGCACCCCAAACCAGCCCTAGTACGAGCTTTTACATCAGTTCTTTGGGTCGAAAGTTGATTCCAGACATGCACGGTTCTGTGTTCAGTGTAGTTATGATGATCAATTATTACTCTCAACAGCGGGCGGGGTTTTTCGGCCGTCGAGCGTAATATGCAAAGCGATGAGGTTACGACTGTCGTCGTGGATTTGGGAATGCCTCGAGCCGTTCCCGGGTTTGGCAATCGGAGGGTTTGCAAAGGCTTGGGACCATCTTGAACGCTTTACATGCGGACACGCGTCTGACGATTACCGTGGGGTGCTTTCTGTGCCTTTGTTTTTCCTTCTCTAGGATCAGAGTTGATCCCATTGTCCTTTGAAAGTTCGTGACCTCGGGTTTTTTGGACGAGTCCTCAACGTTCCTTTGTTCGTCAAATGTCTGGAACCCCTACCGTACCTCTACGTGTTGGAGGTGGTTCGGTCGGGTGACTCAATTACTTGCTGGCTGGCTCAGGAACGCACTTACGCGCGCGCCAAACTCCCTCAGATTGATATTCTGATTCCGCCTCCTGACGCTCATCCTCTTCCCAAACGCTGTCGTAAGGTTGAGGGTGGTCGCATCAAGTGCCATAGCCTACAATGCGTTTCTTAGGCCTCTTGCGTTCAACAAAGACTTGAAAGTCCTACGGTTTGCGATCCCCCTCTCGATGTGAGATAAACCATCCCGTAAGTGATTCATAGCGCTACGCAGGGTCGCAAGTATGCAGGGTCGCAAGGTGGAAGAAATGTGACTTCTTCACCCTGATCTCTCTCTCATATGCCTGAAAGCGCAAACCTCTTCGACCTGATCAGAAAAGCAGGCTCCGCCATTTTGGATCTACTTCACCGCGCGCAAAGTGCTCCAGGATTCCGATACCCTCCCAAATCAGACGTTCTTCCTTCTGCGGGACCCTTTTCTCCATATATCCATCCGAGCTGTCGAGACGTGGGCGGTCTATCGGGAATAAAGGGTACCTGGTTGGATTCGCGGAAATGGATTAATCATGAGAGGTAAGGTGAAAGCTGCGAAGGATTCGGCCGTAGACGGTTTGGGGTTGTCGGGAATGTCAGGAAGGCGATTAGAGGGGGGAGCTGGCGTCGAGGGTCGTCGTTGAATTGGGATCGGATCATCCCAAAGTGATCAGTCTGTTTGGATTTCATTCTGTGGAGGTTGCGACGCTGAGGAGCCTTCAGTGCGATTTGATGGTTGGTGGTGATGATGAGGACCCCGTAACGTGTTCAATGATATGCTAAGATCCCCAGGACCAAGCGAACCAAGCTACAGAATCGGCGTTGCGGTTCAATACGACGTCCTAGCTAAGATGGGATCGGTGCGCGTGCAGAAATAGCACCAGATAAACAGGAATATTCCCGGAGGAAGACTTCAACGACACCTCCCAAAGCCTGTGGTACGTACACACAACTTCTACCATCCTATTGCAAACCAGAAACAAACCAGGAAAACCTCACGGTTTCATAACTGCAAAACGAGCTCGAGAGGCTGATAGCGGGTTTACCCATACTTTTCGCCCTGCGCCCCCCATTTACCCGAATTTCGTTACAATCCCGTAAATGTTCGCTTGATGTTTTTGCACGTTGGCAGTACATTCTCATACAGCATTTGATTTCCGTGAAACTATGTACAATAACGCGCTCGAGGAAACACGTTCTCCGGTTACCATCTTCGATTCGTTTACTCGAAGATCCAACCGGCGAGATCGTGGGTGTATTGGACGGTACCCTCGGGGAACCACCTATGCAAACGAATATCAGAGCCCGGAGTCAGGACGATGAATAGGAGATGAGCCCTACAACTTGATCTCCTTCTCGGCGTTCTCGACGGAATCGGATCCGTGGCAGATGTTGCGGCCAACGGCCAAAGCGAAGTCACCACGGATGGTGCCTAGGTATTATTCGGTCAGCTTCACTGTTGCGAGCTAAGCATTTCCGAAAGATAACAGACCTGGGGCTGAGGCAAGAGGGTTGGTAGCACCGAGCATAGCGCGGCCGGTCTTAACGGCATCCAAACCCTCCCAGACCATGGCAACGACGGGGCCGGCAGCCATGTACTTGATCAAGCCAGGGAAGAAGGGTTTGCCCTCGAGATCTTCGTAGTCTAAATCAGGGCGTCTGATCTGTTAGATTGCTTGATGACGGTTATGAAAAAAAACGACATACGCTTCTCAAGGTGCTCGGGGGTGGCGTGGACGAGCTTCAAAGCAATGAGCTTGAAGCCACGGCCCTCGAAACGTCCGATGATGTTGCCGACGAGCCCCCTCTGGACACCGTCGGGCTAAAGGGATAAAGATGAGACAATCAGCACAATAAAATCTCTGACGGGATGAACAAGCAGGCTGATCACGTACCTTGACCATGATGTAGGTGCGCTCAGCGTTGTTGACCATATTTTTGAGAGAGAATGAGGGTTGGGTCGTGAATGGATGAGATGAAGAAACCTGGAGGAAAGATTGTTCACCGGTTTCAACTTTTTATATAAACTGGGACTCCAGCTCATTCGATCACAACGGCAATCACCGATACCGCGAGGCCCTTGCATGTGTCTTACGCTTTTTCTTCTGGTGGCAGATTCCCCGTGCATGGGATATACTGGCGTGAAAATTCGCGGTCGAAGAACATATTTTACGTGAAGAAACGAGTGATTCACACAGGACAAAGAGGTGAAATGATCAGATATCCGAGGGATTCGGAGGCTTATTGATAAGAGAAGGAATTCGTGAAGATTGAGAACTGTAGGAGCAGCTCAGGGTCCTGATGGGAATACACATAGAGCATGGACAATTACCCTCAGAATGGCATAGGCAGGTGAAGAATCTGAGGGCTTTTGCGTCAACTATACGTCGAAACGGTCGCGCTCTTGGTTAGACAGCTTGGATCGGCAGTTTTGTGGTAAGAAGTTACCTCATAGAGGCTAGCCAACACACCGGGGTCTAGGACAAAACGACGGCGACGTAAAATACCGAACGCCCTTCTAGGGCCGTGGGCTGGAGTAGGGACGGCATGACCAAACATCCTGGGGACGATGAGGATAACTGCATTGACCGTAAGTCTCCCCCGTCAATGGTCGTAAGGGTCCTCGTAAACTCCTGGAGAGTACCGCTAACTGTGAGGGGGTGGGTGGTCATCACGGCGCTTGGATGGTTCACCCACAAATCCCACTGGCATCCGCAACCTTCAATTGGCGAGATCCCGAGAAGTTTGGTCACGTTTCAGAGGCATTTTCGTGCTATCACACCACTCGTTGGCGCAAAGGGTAGGCAGAGGAACGAGAGCGTGACGAGGGGAATGGTCAAGTCCCATCCGCTGGATCACGTCATCTCTATCCTCCTTTGCTTCCGCCCATCTTGTCCACCAGCTCCGAACTCGAGGGTGGTTCCGCTCTACGGGTCCCCCCAGCCCAACCACCATGAGCGACCTGTGATGGTTCAAAGCCCGGGGCAATCGACCTGGCTGTTCGCATATAGGCCATCACCTACTTCACCTTCGTGTCGTTATGATCTTAGTCATCGCGCTTCCCAACGCGAGATGCACTATATATGCCCCCGGATCGACATTAATTATTGCAGCGTTGATGGATGCGTACTAGTTTTCCTCCTATTGTACCTGATGTGCCCAGACCCGATGCATTCTGTGGTGGGCGATTAACCTATTACCCAGCGACGACAATTCATCGATCAACAGGTGTAGGCCGTGGCGATTTCACTCGCTGTATACGTTTTCATGATGTGTTCTCATGCTTCACTCGCAGGTCCCTTAGAATCGCGTCGATTCTTCGATGGTCTACTCAGCCAGTTTGGCTGGAGAGGGCGCGTATCAACAGAACTTGTCCTCTGGCGCCCACTAAGACCTGTTGATCATTCGACACCCAGTGATCAATCGATAATCGACCGTGGTCCATGTAGAATGGATACAATGGGCTGCACCACATACGGCCAAGCTGTAATCCGCGGTCGATCTTTGCATCACAAGTTTCACGCTACCGGTTGTTCCGTTAATTTCAGTCGGAGTGACCTAAGAATTGAGCCCTACAAAACGAGGTATCGTCGAACACTTACAGGGTTCCCTGAAGATCTCTATTTTGGATCTTGGTCACCCAAGGACATATAAAGGCACGCATCGCGTTGCCGTCCCTACTTTTGCTATCCCTCTGAACAATGGCCTCCATCATAGCTGAGTCCCTCATCCCAATCGGAAACGATGTGTATGTTTCCTATGCCCTTACGTGACCTAGACTTAGATACCACCTTCCGCAGGATGGCAATCAGGGTATGTGAGTTTATGTCTAAGTCGAGAGTGCTCCCGGTAACCCCTTCACACAGTACTATACGATGGCCATGCAAATGGTCTATTACTATGATTATTTCTTGACGCTTCCTGATGAGGTACTGTTCGCCCTTTATCCGTTTTACGATTCCTTCACCGTTGTGTAGATCAAGTACGCCTGGCCCGGGAGAAAAACGTGGAGTGAGTCTGTACGCCGCCTTGCGCTGTCCGTATTGACCAGACCAGTCTTCTTGGTCTTCATTCTTGTGAATAGGTTGACTTCAACCCTAATGCCTTCTGACCCCTTCGTAGAATAGATATTCTCCGGCTCTTTATCAGACTTGGGTGTTCTTCGGTCCGCCTCTTCCTTGTTTTTAGTCACCCGTCGCTCATCCCTCAACATCTTGTAGTCGGGTTCCTGCCGGAATTCACGGATCGAGTGAGCCTGCCTTTTTCTTTTTCGTAGACAGTAAACGAAGCTGACTGTCCTAGACGTATGAATACCTTTCCCACAACTGCCTTTGAATTCTCATCCAGGACACAGGTGTAACAAGGGCGCGTTTCTCCAAATCCTGTCGTTCTTTTTGTGCACTCTTTTCGCACAAGTGTCTCTAATAATACGGTAAGCCTTTCCCACGGTAGGAATGCAGATCCTCTAGTTCATCACTTTAACAGCCTGTTTGCGGTGACACTCAAGAGGAAGCCGATCGTTGTGTTCTTTTCCGTGCTCGCCATCGCGCAGTCCCTCATGGGGATGTACATAATTGTAATTACCGCCCGAAAACAACGTATGTAACGAGTTGTATGACTACCACCAGTGCTGATTCCTGGTTTTCTTAGCTCAAAAAATGCCGGGAATACCTCTCCAGGCCTATAACCTGTGCTTATTCGGCAGGTCTCCTCACCTCGAGCTGGCATACATGTCACTATCGCTGTTCTTCGGTAATTCGTCGCCTACATTCTCTGGAACTCCTCGCTCAATACGGGCCTCGCGTTTAGATGCGATGGTTTTTTCTGTGATCGTTTACGTCAGCCTCAGAACTGAGATTTCACTACCAGGTGGCCGGCCCAGTATCTTACGAACGATCTTTGAAGACTCGACCGTGTACTTCTTGGTCATATTCAGTTCTCATTTACTATCTTTGATCATGCTGTTGACTACAAGGGTAAGCTTTGCTGTTCTCGCGGTGGTCCGAACATTGGGTGACTAGTTGGCTCAGCCTTCACTTCAACTTCTCCCTGCGCTGTGAGTTTAACTGTCTGCATATACGGATGAACAGGGCCTGAAACTCTCTCAAACGCCATGCAGCGGGAATAACGTGTACGGTCGCACCTTCATTCTCCGCCTTTCACCTGTACTCACAATGTTGGAATAGGCTTTTACCGTTGATGATATCGAGACTGATGCTGTCGCTCAGGAGTGCTTCTAGGGGTGAAAAGAGCGGCTGGACATCTGACGCGTTGTCGAGGACGCACGCTAGGACTGTCCCGCAGATCGAATTTGGACATCCTTCGGACGGTCCCGAAGATGGCGTCGGTACTACATTCGACGAGATGGCACTCTCCGATCTTAGCGGGGGACAGGTTAGAGAGGATAATGACGAGGATGCTGTGTGATGATCGCCATCGAACTGGATTCAGGTTAGTGGGACATCTTTGAGAGATGGACTGCCACCGTCGTACCCTCCCCATTGCGCCAGTAGAATAGACGAGGGACTTGACACAGCTGGTCTCACATGCAATCATTCGCCTTGAGTTGGCTATGTTTATATACATTCTGTAAGGATATGAGTTGGTACCCTGTCCAAACTGTCAATGGCAAGCAACCCACCCACATTGTGGACAAATCTCAACGAGATGTTCGAGATTTCTGGAACCTCGCGCATAGCCACGTCACCTTGCAAGTAATGGTTAGCCACTCTCACCCTCAGATCCTCGGAAAAGGTCATAGCGGGGGGGGGGTATCTTGCGAGGCCTCCGACAAGAGGCGTAGCGGTGACAATGGTCACCGCGTTTATCAGCCGGATCTCCTGGTTTAGAGATAGCGTCGGTTCACACCAAAGAAGAAAAAAGTTCGCGTCCACTGTTATATGCGAAGCACTGTATTTCAATATTTTCCATACCTTTATTCGAAGGTTTTTGACTGAATGTCACAACTGTGCAACGGTTGACGTCGTTGGTCGAAAGCGAACGACGCCAACCTTAGGATAGGAGATAGGATCCCGCCCCTCACCACGGCCTTCCACATCCGATTCTGCATCGAAGTCGAGTTCTTGCTCACCCTGCCGGCGACGCGTCAATTCCGTGACCTCGGCCTGTTCGCCGAATGTGTCCGAGCATTGTGCCAGGGTAGAAAGGAAGAACCGTGGCCCAACATGCGCAATGACATTGGGGTACCGCACAACGACGAGAACACGATCGAATGGACGCTTACCTATGACAGTTCTATCGAAGACGGGGGAAAACGTCAGTAAAACCTTGCATCCAAATCAATATAGCTGTGGTTATGCTTACTTCACGACTACCCCCCAGACCCAATCGAACTCGTCCCTCCTATCTTCCGCTTCACACCGAATGATCCTTTCCGAGACCACGTCCGCGGAGTGTGGGATTGTATCGAGCCTCCGTGCGCAGTCTGGACGAACGACTCCTGCGGCACTCACATCCACGTCTCCCCGAGCAACGTTTGTACCTTGGCGCAAGTCAAGGCCGTTGCATGCGCCGTCCTCTACTTCGAATCTGCGATTAACGCGCTTGTCCCTCCTCACCGTTTGAGTAACATGTGGTGCAAGACGTTCTTCGCTAATAACGTGAATTTCCAAGGCAGGGAGGTAGTGCAGGCAGTCGCCCAGGTTGATGGGGCCAGGAGTCTCGACGCCGTAGTTGAACTCATGAACCCCCCCTCAATCCATTTATGACCCTCGATCGCTTCTACACCTGGAACTTCACTAGCCTCCCCGATGTCCTGCGTCCAACCATCGAGTTCAGGCAGGGAGAGGGTGTTACTACACCTCTCGATGCTCTTGCTTGGGTAGAATTCGTTGTCACGTTCGTCGGTGCGGCTCTGGCAGTGACTAATATGCCTAATCTGCCCAATTATTTCGACGGCTTCGAGCGCGATGTTGGGGGTCTGAAGAGATTCTTGGAGCATGGGAGGGTACCGAACCGAGGCAACCCATCCGCCCTTGACAGGGTCACGCGTTGGGCGGGAGATTCTGCGATGGTAGTGGGATTAGCCTTAGGGGAGCTGAGTCAGGAGAGGAAGGAAATGTTTGTCAGGAGGATGGAGGAAGATAGCAAAAAGCAGACATTTGCGGAGAAGATAGAAATGGAAGAGAGGAAGAGGAGGTCGGGGAAGCAGTGCTTCCTTCTCGATGTTGACGATCCGGAGAAGCTTGGCGAGGTACCGGGCGCCAACAATCAATCCCCCCGTGACTGGACCATGCGTCGGGC
>MU118083.1:7853-29896 GCA_014904855.1 Thelephora ganbajun | reverse complement strand
GCTGTGTGATGATCGCCATCGAACTGGATTCAGGTTAGCGGGACATCTTTGAGAGACAGACTGCCACCGTCGTACCCTCCCCATTGCGCCAGTAGAAGAGACGAGGGACTTGACACAGCTGGTCTCACGTGCAATCATTCGCCTTGAGTTGGCTATATTTATACACATTCTGTAAGGATATGGGTTGGTACCCTGTCCAAACTGTCGATGGCAAGCAACCACATTGTGGACAAATCCCAACGAGATGTTCAAGATTTGTGCAACCTCGCGCATAGCCATGTCACCTTGCAGGTAATAGTTAGCCACTCTCACCCTCAGATCCTCGGAGAAGGTCATAGGGGGGGGGGGGGGGTATCTCGCGAGGGCTCCGACAAGAGGCGTAGCGGTGACAATGGTCACCGCGCTCATCAGCCGGATCTCCTAGTTTAGAGATAGCGTCGGTTCGCACCAAAGAAGAAAAAAGTTCACGTCCACTTTTATATGCGAAGCACTGTATTTCAATATTTTCCATACCTTTATTCGAAGGTTTTTGACTGAATGTCACAACTGTGTAACGGTCGGCGCCGTTGGTCGAAAGTGCACGACGCCAACCTTATGATAGGAGATAGGATCCTGCCCCTCACCATGGCCTTCCACCTCTGATTCGGCATCGAAGTCGAGCTCTTGCTCACCCTGCCGGCGACGCGTCAATTCTGTGGCCTCGGTCTGCTTGCCGAATGTGTCCGGGCTTTGTACTAGGGTAGAAAGGAAGAACTGTGGCCCAACATGCACAATGACATTGGGGTGCCGCACAACGACGAGAACAGCGTGGTCGAATGGACGCTTACCTGTGACAGCTCTATCGAAGACAAGGGGAAATGTCAGTAAAACATTGCATCCAATGAATATAGCGGTGGTTATGCTTACTTCACGACCACCCCCCAGACCCAATCGAACTCGTCTCTCCTATCTTCCGCTTCACACCGAATGATCCTTTCCAAGACCACGTCCACGGAGTGTTGGATTGTATCGAACCTCCATGTGCAGTCCGGACGAACGACTCCTGTGGCACTCGCATCTACGTCTCCCCGAGCAACCTTTGTACCTTGGCGCAAATCAAGGCCGTTGTACGCGCTGTCCTCCACTTCGAACCTGCGATTAACGCGCTTGTCCCTCCTCACCGTTTGAATAACATGTGGTGCAAGACGTTCTTCCTTAATAACGCGAATTTCCAAGACACGGATGTAGCACAGGCAATCGCCCAGGTTGATGGGGCCGGGAGTCTCAAAGCAATAGTCGACCTCATGCACCCCCCCCCCTCGACGATTTCCCTATACCTGATCGCTTCTACGCCTGGAACTTCACTAACTTGAGTAGCCTCCCCGGTCCCCCGCGTTCGACCATCGAGTTCAGGCAGGGAGAGGGCGTTACCACACCTCCCAACGCTCTCACCCGGGTGGAATTCGTTGTCACGTTCATTGGTGCTGCTCTGGCAGTGGCTGGTGTGGGGCCTGATAGACCTGGCGCAGTCGGTGCGCTTGGCGTAACCGATGCACCCAATCTGCCCAATCATTTCAACGGCTTCCCTCCAAATGTTAACGGTCTGGGGAAATTCATGGAGCTTGGCGACGTACCTTGACCATGACGTAGGTGCGCTCAGCGTTATTGACCATACCTTTGAGAGAGAATGAGGGTTGGGTCGTGGATGGATGAGATGAAGAAACCTGGAGGAAAGATTGTTCACCGGTTTCAACTTTTTATATGAACTGGACTCCACCTCATTCCCTCGATCACAACGGCAATCGCCGATACCGGGAGGTCCTTGCGTGTGTCTTACACTTTTTCTTCTGGTGGCGAGTGATTCGCACAGGACAAAAGGGTGAAGTGATCAGATATCTGAGGGATTCGGAGGCTTATTGATAAGAGAAGGAATTCGTGAGGATTGAGAACTTCAGGAACAGCTCAGGGTCCTGATGGGCATCCACATAGAGCATTCAGGACGGCATAGATAGGTGAAGAATATGAGGTCTTTTGCGTCAACTATACGTCGAAGCGGCCGTGCTCTTGGCTAGACAGCATGGATCGCCATTTTTGCAGTGAGAAGTTGCCTCATGGAGGTTAGCCAACGCACCAGAGTGGCCGTCAGCAAATCGTGGAAAGTACTGCACTGAAATATATAGGTCTACGAAAGTGGTAGACCCATATATTCGATTATCTCCTGGGTGTGGAAAACAACACATAATCTGTTGTAAGCCCATATAATTCATTATAAGCCCTTGTTGAGGAAGCGGTCCGATCACCTGGTGCTGAAAGGCTATATCGGACTTTCCACGACTTGCTGATGCCGTCTAGGACAGAACGACGGCGATGTAAAATGCCGAACACCCTTCTAGGGCCGTGGGTTGGAGTAGGGACGGCATGACTAAACATCCTGGGGACGATGAGGATAACTACGTCGACCGTACGTCTTCCCCGTCAATGGTCGTAAGAGTTCTCGTGAACTCCTGGAGAGTACCGCTAACTGTGAGGGTGGTCATCGCGGCGCTTGGATGGTTCACCCGCAAATCTCACCGCCGTTTGCAGCCTTCAGTTGGCGAGATCCCGAGAAGTTTGGTCATGTTTCAGAGGCATTTTCGTGCCATCACACCACTCGTTGGTACAAAGGGTAGGCAGAGGAACGAGAGCGTGATGAGGGGAGTGGTCAAGTCCCATCCACCGGATCACGTCACTATCCGCATCGTAGCGGCGCGATGCGTCAGTCCCCGGCACTCACCGGTAGATCCAAACCACTACATGTGTGCTTCCGCGCATCACAGAAGTCAGTTTCGTGGACATTATCTGGTTTTTGTCCACCAGTTCCGTTTGGCTTTTCACTGGGTGACATCATTTGGGCGACAGGGACATCATTACAATTACAACAGTTAAAGTAAACTACAACAGCGAGTGTCTCTCAGTTACCAGCTCCCTGTGACCGGCAGCTAAGATAATTTGTACTAACAGTGCCATGCACGTATGGAGTTACTTGACGACAATGTCAACGGCGGAGTTCTACGTCCCCTTGCGTGAAGGTGTGAAGGTGGGAGAGGCGAACGGCAAAGGGTCCGCGTGTTCCAGGATGTTCAACCGACACGCCTGGATACTTGACATTGATGACTTCCAGCATTGGACAATTCCGAAAAAAAAAATTGACAAGCAGGTGTACGGTACCTTCTGATTTCCAGTAATAGGATTCGTGGAAACCGAATTGAAAGTGTGTGAGGTGAGGAGTGCGAAGGCGAAGACCGCCAATGGTATCCATGACGGACAGCAACATTAGAGGGGGAAACATTTCAACTCGTCGTTCGAGGTTCCCCACCAGTCCTGCACCAAAAAAGTCGACGTGTCCGTTCACGCTGAGTTCCCCCATGGATGGCATTGAGCGAATCCCCCAATCAGGTTCCAAGGCTTGTATGCAGCAGTCTACCGACACGATTTGAGGCCATCAGCAAGTCGTGGAAAGTCCGATATAACCTCACAGCACCAGGTGATCAGACCGCTTCCTCGACAAGGGTTTACAATAAATTATACGGGCTTATAACGGATTATATGTCGTTTTCCGCACCCAGGAGATAATCGATTATAATGCGTTATAATCGAATATATGGGTCTACGAAAGTGGTAGATCTATATACTTCAGTGTAGTACTTTCCACGATTCACTGATGAACGATCTTATCACGGAGCCCGAGGAAGGTCTCGTCAAGTTTCACACCCAGAAAGACACAAATTGGCGTCTCGCAGGCCCTCTCTAGGTAAATCTTCGACTTCTTGAACGGTAAGAAACCGACGTAGGATCACAACGCCGGAGCAGAGAGAAGAACCGCCTGCCAGAGGTGGCAGACGTGGGTTGGTGTGGTGAGATCGACACCAGGCAGGAAAGAGATTATTTACCAGAGCGATTCGGGGAGGTAAGCGATAGACCAGAGAGTCGTAAAGGTTGATGTAATGCATTGGCACAACATCAACAGGGCATGACGCAACTCGGTTTCAAGGGACCGTATCTGCAATGGAGTATAAGATGAGGATGATCAATCTTCGGTTCAATTCATCGTTACCATTCGCAGATTTGTTGGTAGCTCGTGGCTGAGGAAAAGGAACATAGCGAATGACCGTTGATCAGCTTTCAACAGACATACGAGAGCCGCACAGTACACACCGTCCAGCGTCATCGCTCGCTCGTGCAAGTTTCACGCTCCGACGAGATCGGAATACCTCAATAGACCCGTGCGGTTTGGGACCGCTTTGATCCGTCTGCGCGTTATCGTCACGCTCGTCACGTGCCACCTCGAAACCACCTCTCGCGCAAGAGGTGGACGTTTTGCAAAAAGAACATGCTTTCCTACCGCGGGAAGAGGATTAGAGTGGGCAAAGCTATGGCTTTGATGAGATGACACCGAATTCTTGCAACTTTGCCAGTCTTTTGGGACTCAGCGCTCGGCACCAAGGACAGCATTTTACCAAAACTCTTATTGCCTCGAGTTTACAGTGGAAACCGTACAGAATTATGGGAGAGCGTCGTAGCTACAAGATGGTGCTAAACTTGTGGCCAGAACATGACTGTGGAAGGAGGAATAGTTGGAGGAACGGTGGACCCGTGTAGCTCCGATTTGGCGGAGTGATTGCCATTCGACCTCGACACTCTACTTACTGACGTAAGTGCCGGGGCCTCCTTTGCTTCCGTCCACTCCGTCCACCAACTCCGAACTTGAGGGTGGTTCCGTTCTACAGGTCCCCCCAGACCAACTACCATGAGCGACCTGTCATGGTTCAAAGCCCGGGGCAATCAACCTGGCTGTTCGCATACAGGCTATCACCTGCTTCACCATCGCGTCGTTATGGTCCTAGTCATCGCGCTACCCAACGCAATATACGCTATATATGCCCCCCGAATCAACATTAATCAGTTGCGGTATTGATGAACGCGTACCAGCTTTCCTCCCATTGTAGGTGGTGTGCCCAGACCCGATGCACTCTGCGGTGGACGATTAGATTACCCAGCAACGACAATCCATCGATCAACAGGTGTGCAGGTCACGGTAGTTTCATTCGCCGCATACATTTTAATGATGTGTTCTCATGCTTCACTTGCAGGTTCCCAGAATCGCGCCTGTCCCTTGATGGTCTACTTAGTCAGTTTGGTTGGAGAGGACGCGCATCAACAAAACCTGCTCTCTGGCGCCCATTAAAACCTGTTGATCATTGAGTACCTAATGATCAATCGATAATCTGCCGCAGTCCATGTGGAATGGATACAATGGGCTGCACCACATACGGCCAAGCTGTAATCTACGATCGACCTTTGCATCACAAGTTTCACGCTGCCGGTTGTTCCGTTAAGTTCGGTCGAGGTGATCATAAGAATTGAGCCCCACAAAACGAGGTATCGTCGAACGCTTACAGGGCTCTCTGAAGATCTCTATTTTGGCTGTTGGTCACCCAAGGACATATAAAGGTACGCGTCGCGTTGCCGTCCCTACTTTCGCTATCCCTCTGAACAATGGCCTCCATCATAGCTGAGTCCCTCATCCCAATCGGAAACGATGTGTATGTTTCCTATGCCCTTACGTGACCTAGACTTAGATACCACCTTCCGCAGGATGGCAATCAGGGTATGTGAGTTTATGTCTAAGTCGAGAGTGCTCCTGGTAACCCCTTCACACAGTACTATACGATGGCCATGCAAATGGTCTATTACTATGATTATTTCTTGACGCTTCCTGATGAGGTACTGTTCACCCTTTATCCATTTTACGATCCCTTCACCGTTGTGTAGATCAAGTACGCCTGGCCCGGGAGAAAAACATGGAGTGAGTCCGTACGCCGCCTTGCGTTATCCGTATTGACCAGACCAGTCTTCTTGGTTTTCATTCTTGTGAACAGGTTGACTTCAACCCTAAATGCCTTCTGACCCCTTCATAGAATAGATATTCTCCGGCTCTTTATCAGACTTGGGTGTTCTTCGGTTCGTCTCTTCCTTGTTTTTAATTACCTGCCACTCAACCTTCGGCATCTTACAGTCGGGTTCCTGCCGCAATTCACACATCGGGTGAGCCTGCTTTTTTTTTTTTCGCAGACAGTAGAAGAAACTAACTGTCCTAGACGTATGAATATCTTTCCCACGACCGCCTTTGAATTCTCATCCAGGACATAGGTGTGACAAGACCGCGTTTCTCCAAGTCCTGTCGTTCTTTTTGTGCACTTTTTTCGCACAAGTGTCTCTAATAATACGGTAAGCCTTTCCCATAGTAGGAGTGCGGATCCTCTAGTTCATCACTTTAACAGCCTGTATGCGGTGACACTCAAGAAGAAGCGGATTGTTGTGTTCTTTTCTGCGATCACCATCGCGCAGTCTCTCATGGGGATATACATAACTGTAATCACTGCCAAAAAACAGTGTATGCAATGAGTTGTGTGGCTACCACCTAGCGCTGATTCTTGGTTTTATTAGCTCAAAAAATGCCGGGAATACCTCTCCAGGCCTATAACCTGTGCATATTCACCAGGTCTCCTCGCTTCGAGCTGGCATACATGTCACTATCACTATTCTTCGGTAATTCGTCGTCTACGTTCTCTGGAACTCCTCGCTCAGTACGGGCCTCGCGTTTAGATGCGATGGTTTTTTCTGTGATCGTCTACGTCAGCCTCAGAACTGGGTTGTCACTACCAGGCGGCCAACCCAGTATCTTACGAACGATCTTTGAAGACTCGACCGTGTACTTCTTGGTCATATTTAGTTCTCATTTACTATCTTTGATCATGCTGTTGGTCACAAGGGTAAGCTTTGCTATTCTCGTGGTGGTCCGAACATTGGGTGACTGGTCGGCTCAGCCTTCACTTCAACTTCTCCCTGCGCTGTGAGTTTGATTGTCTACATACATAGATGAACAGGGTCTGAAACTCTCTCAAACGCCATGCAGTGGGAACCACGTGTACGGTCGCACCTTCATTCTCCGCCTTTCACCTGTACTCACAATGTTGGAATAGGCTTTTACCGTTGATGATATCGAGATTGATGCTATCGCTCAGGAGGGCTTCCAGGGATAAAAAGGGCGGCTGGACATCTGACGCGTTGTCGAGGACGCACGCTAGGACTGTCCCGCAGATCGAATTTGCACACCCATCGGACGGTCCCGAAGATGGCGTCGGTACTACATTCGACGAGGTGGCACCCTCTAATCTTAGCGAGGGACAGGTTAGAGAGAATAATGACAAGGACGCTGTGTGATGATCGCCATCGAACTGGATTCGGGTTAGAAGGACACCTTTGAGAGACGGACCGCCACCGTCGTACCCTCCCCATTGCGCCAGTAGAATAGACGAGGGACTTGACACAGCTAGTCTCACATGCGATCATTCGCCTTGAGTTGGCTATATTTATACACATTCTGTAAGGATATGAGTTGGTACCCTGTCCAAACTGTCGATGGCAAGCAACCACATTGTGGACGAATCCCAACGAAACGTTGGGGATTTCTGCAACCTTGCGCATAGCCACGTCACCTTGCAAGTAATGGTTAGCCACTCTCACCCTCAGATCCTCGGAAAAGGTCATAGCGGGGGGGGGGGGTATCTTGCGAGGCCTCCGACAAGAGGCGTAGCGATGACAATGGTCAAGGAGACTTTCGAAGCTCCCTGATGTGCTATTGGATTTACTGTATGAGGTGAATTTCTGGTAACGTCGACGAACCGAAAGGTACTGAGGGTGCTTGAGCTCAGATCTCCTTGCATCTTGGCGCTCCCCGCAGAATCCCCTCAGGGTCTCGTGGACGACCAATGCATCATGTCGCTTTCTCGCGTGCACCTCGTCCAAGACTGTCCGGGTGAACTCGCTTGCATCCGTTGAAGGGCTTCCCGCTTGTCCAGACGACATGAATGAGGTGGGGGAACATCACCACAAAGGGTGGTATTGTTGATCTTGTGAATGAGGACACGAAAGAGAGCAGCGGTCTCTTCGTTCGAGTCTGGCTGGAGCTGGGGCTAGACTTGGATGATGAGTGCAGAGGCCACGCGGAAAACAGACCAGCCTGGCGTTCACGTTCGAGTATCGGGATGATATTGAGATCTTCGTCGTGGTTCTTCGCGAATTCCTTTTCATATCCCTCGGCCTCCTTGCGGTAGTGTTCGCAGAATCCAGCGCGATCCTCCTGGGCCGACCATACGACTCTTCTCGGACTGTGGGAGGAATTTCAACATGGATCAGGAGAGACGTGAGACTAAACACTACCCATCAACTTGCTGTCCACCCTATCCTGCATACCCTTCGTTCCATGATCCTCCTGCACGATCTTGACCGAGATCGGGGGTCAGAAACAGGGTGTCGCGAGTGAAAGGAACAACAGTGGACCGGCGCAGGGTTCTTGCCAGCATTGTGTAAGTCGCCGGAGCCACAGCGGTTTCTGGAGTCAGGATACGAGTGCCCAGTAGTGAATCTGGTAAACGTGTAACACAACGTATCGCTTTTCTCGTGCTATAGGCCGTTCTCAACCCCATACCCCGGTCCGGCGCTTCTGCCTTATCAACTGCTCGCCAAAATGAATACGAACGAAACGAGGGAGGAAACTGCAAGACAGGCGGGGACATCCCACTTAACAGATATCTCTTCCAGATCTGCCATAGCGTCGGTCTCCAAGCAAACGGAAAAGGGTATGGGAGAGTCTGAGGGATGAGAGGGAGTAAATGCGACGCGCGCTGAGGGCGTCGAGCCAAGTTACGTGTCAGCCTTGTGGATGGTCAGTGCTTCAGCCATGGACTCAACAGCTGAACCCTGTCTTCCTCGAAAACGACTATGAATCCTAAGCAGTTGACCGGTGAAGGCGACGTAGGTTGGTAATCCCGACTTTGGGGCCCGATGGGCGTGGACGATCGCCGCGGCGGACTGACCTTTACTTTGAACCAATCAGATATCGACGCCTTCGTGCTCTACTTTCGCGGGCTATGTCTGTAGTACACCCTCCTCGTCTGTACACTATCTGTCCATTCGTGTACTGAGGCTTGAAAACCCCCGAGAACGAGCTTTCCTTGCCGCTGGAGCTCTATAGTTCCTCAATCGAGAACTGCGGTACCGAGCCTCAACACACACGAATAACGCTTTCACAAGAGCACACCGTGCAGGCTAGCCAGAACTACCGTCAATGATGATAGCCGTCACATGTAACAGTATAAACAATAAGGAAAAAAAAGATAGCCATCGCATCAACAAATCAAGCATTCGGGAACCGTGGACGGTCTCCAATACACACAAAAAGCGAAACAAACACAACATAAAAGACAGGGAGTCATACAGCACGGGAGACAGATTGACTGTAACGGATGGCGAGAAAACAGGGCACAGAATAACGGGTGGTTACAGGAAGTCGGCGAGTGGTATGATAGAGAATACGTTGGGAAACAAGAGGGAGATAGGGAGTATCGGCAACGATGTGAAGTATGGTCAGGAATTAGATCTCCATCCAGGCACGGGATCGGTGATTTATGGAAGGACACGTCTTGATGGGCTTGCGAGATGATGTCCGGTACCCCGGGCTGAGACTGGAGGGTCAATACTTAGGTGTAGTGGGTGACACCGTTTCCAGAAGCTCACCGTCGAAATATGAAATCCTATTCACCAGAGGTAGCCGACTTCTCCATTTCCTCTTCAATGTCCCGGAGGAGCGCTCTGCATTCCTCTAGGTCCTTCACAACCCCAAACCTCTCATAAACATCAGCAGCGCGCAGAACCTCAGACTTCGCCTCTTCGAACCTGCCCTGTTTATACCATGCCCAAGCCTGCATACCCATCACCCGAGCCAGATAGTATGGGAGATTGACCGTGTGCAACTTGGCACGTTCGATGTGAGCGTGTGCGTCATCGAACCTGTCTTGGTCGAAAAACAGCTTCACGAGGGAGTCGTAAATCCAAAACAGGTGTTCGTCCCAGCCGGAGCGAGACGCAATCCCGAGGGCTGTCTCGAGGTGGTTCATGGCCTTCGCTGCCTTGCCCCTGGACCGAAATATACCGCCAAGAGTATGGTGACATCGGTAGGTCTCAAATTGGTCGTTAAGATCTGAGAAGTAATCGAGCGCTCGGCATACGGTCGTTTCTGCAGCATCGAGTTGCCTCTCACCATTCAGCAACCAAGCGAGCTCTTGCAAACACTGTGCTCACCCCTTTTCGTGATTGCGTCGTTCATAGATTCCCAACGCTTCTCTTGCCTGTAGGATCCCTTCCTCGTAGAGGCCCAGCCGTAAGTTTGGATAGCATGGGAATCTCAATGTTTCAGCGACCTCATGGTCATTCCCCTGCTCTCTCCAGAGCTCCAAGGCGTGAATAAGGAGTCGTTTGCTCTCTGCATGGTTTCCAACCGACCCGAACAATCGCGAAAGCTGGAACAAGCATTTTGGCTTGGAGGGAAGGTTATCTGGGAGCCCTTCGATCTTTGGCCCTAGCACGACCAGCCGTTTTTTGTGGCAATAGAGGTGACCCATGAATTTGGCACAGGTCAGCCAGACATAATCCGAGGTTTCGCCAACGGATGTGGAGATGTCCAGCAGGTGCTCAACGTTCGTGTCCTCCGAGATGATCCACCGTGCCTTTTCAAACCCAGGCCAGCCAGGATAGACCCAAACCGACAATTTGTGGAAGTAATGGTTCTCGGTCGTGTGGAGGAGTGGGGAGAATGTCGGACCTTTTGGGC
Organism: Thelephora ganbajun; assembly: GCA_014904855.1. Lineage (NCBI taxonomy): Eukaryota > Fungi > Basidiomycota > Agaricomycetes > Thelephorales > Thelephoraceae > Thelephora > Thelephora ganbajun. The sequence goes on along the minus strand of MU118083.1, from coordinate 19,206 downwards.
AAAGGTAGTCACGGAGTGGTGCTAGCATGGTAATGAAGCTGTTGCTTCGATATGTCAGAGACAGAAGGCAGAATGTGTCGAAGATGTTCTTTTTGTCCGAGATAGTGGGAAGTGACCAGTCCAGGTTCTCGTCGACACCTTGAGGGAGGAATGTGATGATGCCAAGCGGCTCGCGGGCGTCGGGGCCAAGTTCACGGAACGTTGGTGAAGCGAGCGAAAGTTCGATCGTTGCCGCAAGGCTCTCGTTGTGGTTTGTGTGAAGTACCTGCGCGTTCGGTGTGCGTCCCATTCCCTTACTAATCGGTTGTAATCCCACATGCTGCGCGATGCGACGGTGGCGAGTAGTGTAATCGACAGTGCGTGGAAGTATAATCGTCTGACGAGGTCGTTGATGACATCGGACCGTCCATATCATCGTAGGTGCCGTAGAAGATATCGTATGCTGACGCTATCGACAACGTGGGGATAACTGGACGCTTGCAACGTAGGGAGACAAGGCGGATGCGGGGGGTGATGCCAAGGCAAATGTTGCTGAACCGACTCAGCTCCACCACCACCGTGTATATCTCCTGGGCATCCGTCCCCCCCAGGTCGAGAATTGATTCGGCGTTGTCAAGGAATAGGATCATCTTCCTCGAGGATAGGAAGGATCGTGGGATGGGCAAATCGTCGGGGTTTTCGATGGCTGCACCGATGACCCTGGAGAGACGACTGAGGAAATTGGGATGCGAAGCTAGGAACTGGTCGCAGCAGATGAATCGCCGGTTATCCCCAGAACGTTCCTTGATGCGGTCGTGATGGAGGACGGCCAGGGCGATCGACGTCTTGCCAATTCCGCCAGCACCGATGAGAGTGATGGGTGTTAGGTTCTCTGCGAGACCAACGATCTCCTCGATCAGCTCGTCGCGACCGAAACAGGCCCCTGGTGGCAGGGGAGGCAACTCTCCAGGGGGGATCCTATGTAAAAGTAAGACTGTAGTCCTCATGATATCCGAGATAGCTAACGTGGGTTGAGTCTAGGGGATGGTGAGCATTCTATTGTTAATGGATAGAAAATCGCACTTACCGAGTGATGTTGGCTATCAGTACCTGCCTGGCCTGTCAACGCGCTACGATGGATATCCGCGACCATCATGTGGGTACTGATCGTAAGCTCGATCTGAACGGGGAGGGCTCTTAGTGATTGCCGAACAGAACTGACCGAACGTACGTTGAAGACGTGGAGGAACCTGTTGAGGTCCACTCTCCAAGCGGTAATAGATTCCTTATCACTCTTCGCGTAGACGGACCAAGAGAATATCTTTCGTTTACCCTGCTTGACGATCTTGTTCTGGATTTCTGCCACGGTTCTGTGGTTGAGAGTTTGGTAAGTGACTCGCTCGATGTATGGATCGCTGGCTCGACGCACGCAGTCAACTGTTCCATTGCTTCGAGCACGGGCTTACTCAGCTCACTTGATCGTCTCCCGTTCATCCCCCGGTCGAGGGCTTCACAGATGTCATTACATGGCCGCTCGAGCTCGGTGTAATCTTGCTTGTTGACCGTTAGGTCCTGGATAAATGTGAACCGGAAGATCGTCGTCACAGAATAGGAGGAAATGCACCCTAGTCGTCTTCAGGAGGGTACTGACAGAGTCGAATGCGGCCTGAGCTGGTGCGATACCAGACCTCTCCTTCGCAATGTTCGTGGCTTCCATAGCCGTATTCGGCGGTGAGAAAGCACGGTTCTGAGACCTAGTATCCATCGTCGGAACTCGAGGTAGCTGCGAGAAAACGGTGTGGCACACAAGCTGCGTGGAAGAACCCGGACCCTAATAGAGATGGGGGGCGATTTGGTCATGACATGCCTCGTGCAAACGGGGTCTCCTGATGGGGGTTGTATTGATGTTTGGAGCATTTTTAAGGTGTGATTGCTAGGCTTTCTGTCCTCCCATCTGCCTCTCGTTTGGGTTGCCCTAAAAAAAGGCATAGGGTTGAGGGGCGGGACTGAGGCCTCCAGGTGACTCGGTAGTCGAACGGACGTTGGAAACGCGGCTACATTCAAAACACGAAACAGCTAAACGATACATGGAAATCACCGGTAAAATCGTAGATATTGGAACCTCGCCGTGTCATGATAATGGAAGGGAACTTGGAGGACGGAATAGGTTGGGCTTGTGGAAACCGTTGCTTGTTGGAACAGACAACGAAGTATTGTAAGTGGAGAGACCGAGGTTGAGGCCGGCAAGTCGTGGAGAGGGTGATTGTCGACATTGGGGGGCATCAGTTGAATGAGTGCAGACACAGGGACAGAGTTTACACAGACGACGGGTTTCGGTGGTTGAAGAGAAGGGAGGGATCGATGACGTTCGCTGATCGCCTGAACGACTTTCCCACCGGCCCCACGTCTGGGGGGAGGTAAGTGCAAAAACTACAAGGCCCAGGACCTTGGCTTACAGTCCCGCGAATCTTTGCACCTATCTGACTACTCGAAATTTCCGCTTCATCTGTTTCTCAGACTCTAGTCAGTATTTGCAACGAAAGACCCAATTCAAAGGAACGAGTGACGAAAGGTACGTGGGTACATAGCTATTTAATGAAGATGATTGAACAAGAGAGTGCTGCTCAGGATTCAGCCACTAGCAACTCGTCCACAGCTTGGTCGCCTTCTTGGGTCATGGTTCGCCAAGCGCATACATGGAACATCCAACTCTTGTTTAAGCTCCTCATAACCATCCCGTCTGCGAAAACCCGCCCCAGCAACGAGGATCATCTTGTTGGAGGGCGGAAAAGAGTCGAGCCTTGCCTGCGGGCTTTCGTCGTCGGTGTCAAACATCCATTCTCCACCAAGAACAATTCGTTCGTGATAAATGTCCCCTTCACGAGCTCGTACCCCTTCATACCGTTACCGTACTTGACCTCATCCCTGATCAAAACATCCAAAATCGTCCCCATTACCTTTTCATCCTTGGCGGCCTCACCTAGCGTCGCCAGATTGGTCTCGCTCACGGGTTTCTTCCAAACTCTACTTGCCATCTTCGCCGGTTGAACAGGATCGGAAACAATGATGGCCAGGAGGTGCGATCGCATAGAATCTCCGTGAACCATGATGCATGATATGTTGCACAGCGAGACAGGTGGCATAGACGTTCTCGACCTTCTCTGAGGCGACGTATCCACCTTGCGAAAGTTTCATGATATTCTGAAATAGGAATTTGTGAGACCGGATTTAACGATGGAGGGGCGGCGAACTTTTACCCTGACTCGGCCCTGATCGCCAGAAAATCAACTAGCTACTGAGACAAGCATTTCTGCCATTTCTCTCACCGCCTCTCCACGAGGTTCTCTCTCCCGTCACCGTCGCCTCGTTGCCTGGAAATTTTCCACGTGGGAGCTGGCTCATCTGTTTTGTTCCGTGTTCTTGCGCAGATCCCCCAACTCTGTATCTGTGGCGGCGCATTTTGGACCCCATAAAAGCTTTTGGTCTGCGGGTTGCAATCCGCGAGTCATCCCCGCTCCCATTCCCCTTCTATGTATCATGACCATTCCACGATTTGTCGTTGCTTTCTTCTCTTTATTTGCTGTTGCCACTGTATTGCCCTGAGCCCCCCTCGTGAGGTAGGATATGATTCTCACCTGTACTTCCCTATGCTAGGCTCAACTTCAAATGTTTCCAGGACTCGTGGCGCGGTTGCCTCCCCAGAGAGCGCCACTAAGGCGGAGCACCGCCTTGGGAAACTTAAACTCTCCAACGAGTTCTCCGCCTTGGATTCCACCAGGAACATCACCATCCCCATTGTGTGTCAGCGAGGACCCTTTCTCTTTGGGAGAATCCAGAGCTGGTTTTCCGGACTCGTGGGGTCCGCATCAGCTCCGAAGATGATACCTTGGTGGGCGGTAACATTCCCAGTGAGTGGATTATTGCTCAGACCGATGTCCTGAACGCCGATTATACGCCGAACCGTATCAAACAATCGGGAAGACTACCCGGTTCAGTTCTCTTGCTCCCGATGCGTGAGTCGTTACAATTTTGCCTTTGGTGACATTAACCTGTCCATGCATTGGCTAGGCCTGGGGAGACTGAGGCAAAGACTGCTTTACGTGTGCGAGGTCCTGAAACATTGAACTTTTACACTGTCGGGTAAGGACAGCCGTCTTCACATAGTTACCCGTCATTGATGCTCAATATCAGCTTCACCTCCGATGGATCTTTTGTCGTCGGTGGCACATCTGCCCCCTACAACCTCGAAAGAATTCTTACTCACGAAGCCGGGTAAGTCACGCTATGCAGCCCTTGTGGCAGAACTAACACATAGCTAGTCGCTGGCCAGGACTTCACCACACCTTCCAAAGCAGATGCACTGGTGACGGCAACTCCATTGCTGATATCCCTCCTGAAGCTTCACCCACTTACGGCTGTCCGATCGGTCGTGATACATACTGATGATAACCTCCCCGACCCGTAAATATGACGATATTAATGTTTTGATCTGGTGGTATGACTTGGAATCTTCCGCGGTGTCATCAACTACATGGACTACACTCACGATGCGTAAGCTTGTTCCGTCATCGATCGACGACTCGATTTCTCGTTTATACTCCTCTTCAGCTGCATGAACCAGTTCACTCATGGACAGACCGCCTGCTTGCCTGAGCAAATTTCAGTGTACTGCAACTCGTAAAAACAAGTTATTGTAGATTGATCTGTGTACACCCACAGCACATGAAAAACTATCGAATGTCATCCTCACCTTGCATCCGGGTCAGAACGTAAGCGCGACGGCACAAGCCACTTCTTCTCCTTCAATCGCTATCTGTTCTAACTCCACGACGATGAGCTCGCGCTGACAATCGCGCCGAGCCACTAAAGTGGACGTAGACCACAGAGAACACGACAACTCAGGTCCGAGCGAGGATCCTACTCCCACAAAGAAGCGTAAGACTGCTGGCGGACCGCGCTCATCAGCCGGATCTCCTGGTTTAGAGATAGCGTCGGTTCGCACCCAAGAAGAAAAAGTTCGCGTCCACTTTTATATACAAAGCACTGTATTTCAATATTTTCCACACCTTTATTCGAAGGTTTTTGACTGAGTGTCACAACTGTGTAACGCTGGTCGAAAGTGAACGATGCCAACCTTAGGATAGGAGATAGGATCCTGCCCCTCACCATGGCCTTCCACATCCGATTCGGCATCGAAGTCGAGTTCTTGCTCACCCTGCCAGCGACGCGTAAATTCCATGACCTCGGCCTGTTCGCCGAATGTGTCCGGGCTTTGTGCCAGGGTAGAAAGGACGTAGCGTGGCCCAGCATGCGCACCGGCATTGGGGGATCGTACGACGAGGAGAACAGCGCGATTGAATGGACACTTACCTATGACAGCTCTATCGAAGACGAGGGCAAATGTCAGCAAAACATTGCATCCAATGAATATAGCGGTGGTTATGCTCACCTCACGACCACCCTCCAGACCCAATCGAACTCGTCTCTCCTATCTTCCACTTCACACCGAATGATCCCTTCCAAGACCACGTCCGCGGAGTGTGGGATTGTATCGAGCCCCCGTGCGCAGTCTGGACGAACAACTCCTGTGGCACTCACGTCCATGTCTCCTCAAGCAACAAGTATACCATGGCGCAAGTCAAGGCCATTGCACGCGCCATCCTCCACTTTGAACCTGCAGTCAATGGCCTTGTCCCTCCTCACCGTTTGAACAACAAGTGGTGCAAGACGTTCTTCCTTAATAACGTGAATTTCCAAGACACGGATGTAGCGTGGGCGATCGCCCGGGTTGATGGGGCCGGGAGTCTCAAAGCAATAGTCGGTCTCGTGCACCCCCCCCTCGACGATTTCCCCATACCTGATCGCTTCTACGCCTGGAGCTTCGCTAACTCGAGTAGCCTCCTTGGTCCCCCGCGTTCGACCATCGAGTTCAGGCAGGGAGAGGGCGTTACCACGCCTTTCAATGCTCTCACTTGGGTGGAATTCGTTGTCGCATTCATTGGTGCTGCTCTGGCAGTGGCTGGTGTGGGACCTGATGGACCTGGTGTGGTCGGTGCGCTTGGCGCAACCGATGCACCAAATCCGCCGAATCATTTCAATGGCTTCCCTCCAAATGTTGACGGTCTGGGGAAATTCATGGAGCTTGGCGACGTACCTTGACCATGATGTAGGTGCGCTCAGCGTTGTTGACCATATTTTTGAGAGAGAATGAGGGTTGGGTCGTGAATAGATGAGATGAAGAAATGGTAAACGGCAACGTATTGGGAGATTACGTAAGTAATTCGTTTTATTCCCATGGCTGTCCCAGACCCGCGATCGTTGCGGCATCCCCAGACATTTGCCCAAGGCGACGCGAGATTATCTCATGAGGTGTAAATACTGGAAATAAATCAATGCATATGTAGGCCTGAAATGACGTTAGGACGCCAAGCAGTTCCTGAAATAATGCGGCCCTACACCCTTGTGGCGTTGGGAAAAATAAGCCATATGAACGATACCCGCACCTGGGTCGCAGGATGTGCCTGCCGCATTGATGCTCGGAAAAACGCACAGACGGCGATACACGACGGGGCAAGTTCGTATGAGGACTAACATTGGGCAAACTCCTCGATTTGTGGCTAGAGTGATTACATAAGCGCAATCTAGTGGTATGCGCAGTGGGGTTTGGAAAGGGGGGATATACTTCGTCCCTCCCAGCAGCCCACAGCAATGGCCAGAAACTCTCGGAAGTCTCAGCACAAACGGTCTCCTGCCCAAGAAGCCCAGACACGCTGGATGCGTGGCTTCCGTCATCACCGCCCTTCAAAAGACGAGGTCAAGGCCTTCCAACTTGCAAACCCGTCATCCGATGCACACAGCAAGCGCAAGTTGATGCACGAGGTAGCTAAGGAGAAGAGGTGTTGTTTGAACAGCGAGAGGCGGGAGAAAAGGACAAAGGGGAAGCTTAGAGAGTTGAAGGGGAAGGCAGAGGAGCTGGAGATGGCCATCAAAGTTACGTCGGGTGAGAACGAGGCCCTACGGGAGACGCTTGAAGAATTGACGGGACGGAATTCCGAGCTGAAGCAGGAGGTAAGACGCCTCACTGCTAGGTTCAACTCTCGTGTTCGACGAGAGCCCCAGAAGATTGAGACAGCAGTGCAGCGGGCCCTCTCGTCCGTCTTCGTCACCCAGCAAACCACCTATCAAGTCAAAACGCCCGATGGGATCATTCAGAACTGGGCATGGAGTGTCATTCTTCACCTCATCTGCGTATCCGATGTACCTGCAGCAAAGACCTGGACCGCATTTTCCTGTATCACGGAGGGCCTGGGCATTACTGTCGAGGGGAGTTGGAGTGCAAGGTCTGCCGGACGCATTGTTTTGGAGGGAGCTCTTGCAGTGGAGGAAATGATCGTTGAGGATTTTGCGAACGCTCTCGGTGGGTCATTAGTTTCAGCTGAGCTTGTTAAATGCCTTAAGTAATACTGTTGTCAGCATGTACCCTCAGTGGCGATGGTGCAACCCACAAGGTCATTCCCTACATGTCGAGATGGGCGGTGATGATCCCGCCTCAAGGCCTTGAACCCAAAGATCGTTTCCTGGGCATCACTCCTGAGCTGAACCACACCGCAGCCACCCAGGTCGCAGGTTTCAAGCAGCGAATCCAACAGTTTTGTGATGACTACAACGCGAGCCCATTTGGAACTGAACATTACTTTGACCCCCGGAAGATCTGGAAAAAGATGACGGGTTACCTCAGCGACCACGCAGCTGATCAGAAGAAGGTCTTCCAGGAGCTTGCAAAGTACCACTCAGAGTGCGACCTTGAGCTTCGGGGGGAGGTGGCGATGTTACTCGAAGATCCAGATATGGAGTTGGAGATAGAGCAGATATTGGACGAGAAGGGAGAAGAGATGTTTAGAGAGGTCGGTGGTGCAGCGTGTTGGAGGGAACTCCCAGAGGAGGAGCGTCTTCGGTTGGGGAAGAAGTTAATCCGGGATGCCGAGATCTGCCTTGGTGAGCGAGTCCTGGAACGACTTCCAGATAGTGAGAAGCGGGAGGCGATCAGCTGTTACTGGTCTGGTTGCGGCATGCATAAGGACCTTAATGCTGTGAAGGAAGGAGTGGATAGGATGTCAGCGTGGTGGGAAAAGGCTGGGAAAGTGCCACCAGTCGCATTGACAAACAAACTCAGAGCACAAACTGGGTTAGGTAGTGAGGTGTGCCGGTCAGACAGAGGTGGGGTGAAACTGACGAATCTTGTCAGCGCCTTGGTGAGGCACAAGGATCCTAAGAAAGGCCAGCAGGATCGATTTCGCACTTTCTGCAGGAAAGCAATTGGAACTGAAGTTTGCTTCCCTGACACAAGCAACACTCGCTATCAATGTTACACCTACGCCGCGGCAGAAATTCTACAACACCACCAACTTTACCTCGACTTCCTGTCCTTCCTCGCAACTACGAAAACAAGCACCCCAGGCGAATTGAACAACATGGAGGAAAACATACAACGTGGTATTACAGACACGTCTACCTTCACTGAAATCATAGTCCTTGCTCTCTATGGTGAGGTGGTCAGCGCTCCATTCGCATGATTTCTCCGTTCTTCTGGGGACAGAAACGGACTCAACCTTGGTCCAGACTACAATCGCTTCAAGCAGCATATTCAAAACATCATCGATCACCCTCACCTTCTCGTCTCCCCAAGAATTGACTCAACAGTAGCTTCCCCTGATGGTCAGCCATGGCAAGACACCAACGTAATCCACAAAATTGAGAAAATTCACCCCCACTATCCCGATCTCGAAGGTGCCCTCATTGCCTTCTTCCAGGGTGCACTCAACAAGTTGGAGAAATTTACAGAGGAGTTTAAGGAGGGATCGCCACTTTCAAAGGCAACCCCGGAGGAACATTGGCTTGCTTTTAGGCAACCAACAAATGACCGAAACGAGGGATCTTTGGGCCTTCTCCGTTGCATGTATCGAAGGTTCTCAAATATCAAATTTGGTCAGCTCAATGCTCGACTGATGTCCAAGTGAGCATGCACCACCGGCATAGATCTGTGCTGGGATCATTACTGAACAATGTAAGGTTGAACCCAGATGTGCACGGTTACATGAAGAACATGTCTGACGATCGTCGATGCCATCTGCGGGGTGCTGCTCGCAAAGTTGACCAAAGTCATGCCTTCAGCAACTTCCGCGAGGAGTATGCAAATGCAAATGATGCCAACATGGCTCGGAAGCAAGCAGCTACAGATCAGAAGAAGAAGAACACCGACGAACGGTTAAAGAAACTCCGGGAGTTCAGGCCAATCCTAAATCTCAAGGGGAAGACAATCGAGAGTGCTCGTGTTGAGCACATGAAGACTCAACTGCGGTGGCACCGAGTCATTGGTGGTGACAGTGAGATTCCACTCGGTTTCAACCATTTCAAGAAGGAGAAGTTGTGGGATACTGTGAACCAAGCAGTCAAACGGCACCAGAAGAAGATAGGCCACAAAGGCGAGTAATCCCTTTGCTTAATACTGTTGCAGCTCTGACCAAACCTCCACGTACATTGCGCCTGATCCAGCCCAGGGTGACTCTCACACTGCACCTGGTCCTGCACCAGACGATGTCCCCGACAGAGGCCAATGCAGTCACAGCCTCAGCAGCCCTATTGTGGAGACGACCATTGACAACGTTGTGTTAGGCGCACCTTTTGACAAGGACTTGAACACTGTGTGTGATACACTGGGTCTTCTCCCCATCGATTCCATCATCACCATGGCACATAACCTGCAACGAACTGAGCCGCCACACCTTCGGATTGAGGCAGGCTGTGTGTGGGACAGGGATAATTGGTCCTGCGCTTACGATGCCGTCTTCATGTCATTCTGGTCCATTTATAGGGAATCCTCGCCCACCTGGCAAAGCAAGTGGAGGCAGCAGGCACCCAAGTGGGGTAATTTTCTTGGAGCAGCATTCGACTCACTGCTTGCGATGGCTCAAGACATATGGACCTCACAGGTAGCGCTTTCTCAGGAGTTCACCTCTCTCAGAGAGGCATTCTGTGACGAGCTCTCTCAGATCAACCCAACATACTTCCGACGCCATGGGACGGTCCCTGCCTCGGTTTGTCGAATTCTCGGTCACGTTTTTGGTGACACCGCCGAATGGGAACCTCACCTCAATCAGGTCACAGCTTGCAATCGGTGCGGTATTTCAACATCTAACCACTGCTCATTTTCGCTGCTCGGGTCAACTCAACTGCTCGACGGGTACCTCAATGAATCTGACATTGGTCCATTTCTTCCACTACAGACAGCGGTGACTCGCTACATTCAGCACGTCCTGTGGGAGCCCCAACGTGATCACTGCTCCACCTGCTCCGGCCCACTTAGAGTGGAATCTCTATCAATTCCAGAAATGACGTGGTTGTGGGTTGAGCTTTGTGATCTCGTATCACCCATTGTCCCTTCATCCCGCCTAGTTTTTGGTCTCCAGCATCAACGGCGAGTATATACCCTCCAAGTGGTCATATATCATGGCAGGAACCACTTTACCATGCGGTTTTCTGACCAGCCAGCTACATGGTGGAAGTATGATGGCAGATGGAGGTTTGGTGCACCACATGTTGATCACATAGAAGGTGAAGTGGACCTCCTTGAAAATGACGATCGACGTGCGGCATTCTTGCTGTATCGTCAAACAGACCTCTAGGATTGAACATCAACCTGTGAACCAATCTGCATAAAAAAAAACAGGGGGTTCGTTCAATGTATTGTTTCATACTTGCAATGGCCACTCGTAACTTCAAATGTTTCGCGCTTTTAACCCCAAGCCATGTTGTACTACATCTGAGCTACCTAGTGTACAAGTTTTGTAAACTACGGATTGCGTTCCCAATTTTTCAGCGCCACGACCATCAGGGGGGGTCGTTTTTGGTGGGGACAAACAAGTACAAATAAAAACACGATCATTGGCTTGGTTGCCGCTTGCCAGAAGAAACCTGGAGGAAAGATTGTTCACCGGTTTCAGCTTTCTATATAAGGTGTAGGGCCGGCGAGCAGCAAAGCCCGGGACCACACACATGGTATTCAGAGACAGTACTTGTAGATAACTGCGTATGATTAAAAGTAAAGGCGGTGAGCTCACCAGGCCTGGACGATCCCCCTCTGCCGAATGACGTCGCTGACGAGAGAGCATCCATCACTTCGTCCATTCCTATCGAGCAAAATATGACCCCACGCTCCATGTGTCCGCAGAGTGGGCTCACTCTGTCACTCAGTACGGCCAGGAATCATTTGTCGCTTCGGTACACAGAAATAATGTCTTCACCATCCGATTCCACTCCGAAAAGTCCGGACCTGCTGGCCTTTTCCGTCGTCCAGCTCATTCAAGGGGTCCAACTT
>MU118082.1:47863-63636 GCA_014904855.1 Thelephora ganbajun | reverse complement strand
TGTTGTAGGGTAGTTTGTATGTTGAGCAGTCGTGATAGATTCGGAGGCAATGGCGTAGTTTGTCGTTCCTTTGCAGGCTTACGTTTGACGGTAGACGGCGGTGTTGGAAGCCTAGACTCAAATGAAACGTTGATTAGACTTTTTACCCCAGATTTACCTCCTGTCTGTGAAACACATAGAACGCACCTAGTCCGAATCCGCTTTGGTGTAAGCACGATTGCTTCGTCTGCACCTGGGGAGGCACGCCTCTTCTTGCGAGGTGATACACCGAGGGAGGTGTAAAGATCAGGCATACTGAAGCTTGTGGTACCCAGGGAGAGAAGGTGGTCGCTCGCACTGAACCTGCGAGTCGCGAACGGAGGTGGACGCAACAAGTTCAACCGTCCACGTGACGTCTGCGATCGCCAATTGACGCGCGCGCTCTCGGTTTACCCACTCTACGCATAGTACTAAGGTTGTATGTCGATAAGGAATGCTGTGCGTCGGGCTAGCTGGTCGCGATCATTACACGTTTACTGTGGCGTCCCGTGGCATTAAAGCTGCACCCATCAAGCGTTATGACTTTTCAATGTTAGGCCGGCCGCAATACTGCTTCAATCTGGTCCAAATGACCATGACGCCTAAAGCAGACTTCACAATGCGCCATAGATGGTGTTTGGAAGCATTTAGGACCCTGCATCCCACATGAAAATACGGCAGGATAAGAGGGTCCATGCGAGTGAGGTTCGAAATATGCGGATGCACTGGATCCTGACGAACGTCGAGACCTTCGATACATGAATATGTGTAGCTCCACGCAACGAAGCCCAGGCTGTAGATGAGCGTCGCTTGCACGTAATCCAATAACTGTACCCAGATATCCATGCACCCCGACACGCACAGATAACTGTGGATCTTCTGTCACGAGAATCGCTGAAGTTTGCCTATCGATAGGTAACTACTGATCACCTCACTACCCAGAAAATTTTTTCCTTCTATCTGTGTTTCTAACATCGGCCCCCAAAAGATTCGGAAGAGAGGCGAAGTAGATAAGTACAACCTTTCGAGGGAACATTAAGCTTCCACCGCAGATTGATCCGGACTTCCGTGGCGAAACACTTACCGCTATGACCAGATTGAGAGCTATTCGGACATATGCACCCAGCACTCAACGTTGCGCATAAATGTCACAGGTTGTATTTGATAAGTCGCGTTCCACAAAAGGGCGAGCTATTTCAATCGATGAATTACTATACCACTTCAGTCATCACGGAGATACAACGAAGGAAACAGCCCGTGAGGCTGAGGGGGCAAGTTCATCCAGTTGCTTTCGGTTTCAATACAGCCCAGAGGACGGTATTAAGATTCTATCGAAGAGGTTATCAGGAGATGGTTGGGTTTCTAGGGCTGAAATTAGTCCCAAAAGACGACCAGCAGATTGGGGTTCACCCCAATCCACCCAGACCGAGAGGATGTGGTCACATTCATAGTAGGATATGGACATGTGTCGAGCACACGTGGGGCTTGGTATGCAACTTGAAGATCCACTTGGCATATCAAGGATAGGCTGATTATTGAGCTGTACGCGACCAGGACGTCAAGTAAGGCGGGTCATCCAGACATAGAACGGCATGTGACATGCCGAGGGGGATGAGATCCCGGCGGAAAGCGACCCGAGTACGGATATCCGATAACAGAACGCGTGTGTTTCTTGACAATTCAGCGATCTGCGCCCGCCGAGAGAGGAAATGTTGAGCGTCAGCACGGCGATTCGTGACCACTGAATCACGGCAGGCCCGGTACAGAGCGACCACACGTCCTGAAGATCCGGTACTCTGGTGACCACCATGTGTGACCGAAAGCGGAGAGAAAACGTGGCGATGGAGACGGAGGCTACGGGGTTCGAATAGAGGCTCTAGAACAAGGTAACAGGTGGCCACTGGTTGACGCGTGCTCGAGAGGACGGTCCGTGGGGAGGGGGTCCACTAAGATCGAAGACCAAGCCAGGTTCGTTCGATCAGCGGTCACTCCCGGACGATCCGATCCAGACTGCTATGTCACCGCCACCTCTGTACCGCCAAGATCAGGAGCGAAGACATCCGGAATTGGGTCTGAAAGGGGTTGACCAACTATACCGTTGAGCGTTACTGGATGTTCATTATACTATTCTCGACCGCTTTATGTTAGTCGCCTGGAGGCTAGAGAAGTGCTGTAAGCTGGCGTGGCACCCTACTATTGCATCGCCTCCGCAACGTGGACTAGGTGTGGCGAAGGTGAGGTCCATCCTTAAGACACTTGGGGGGCCTGGAACACCTGTTCTCTACCTACCCCACCGTCTCTGCCTTTAAGAACTCGAAAACCGTCCCTCTACGAATCTCTAACCCAGCAATCGCGCGACCGAGAGGAGCCTGGTGTTCCTGTCTGTTTCACGATTCGACTAGAGATTTCGTATCGCGTTGCCGAGCTTTGTGCGGAACCCAACTACCCAAATTCATTCAAATTCCCAGCGTTTTTTTCTCAAGCCTTTATATGGCCATCGAGACCAGACTTTCCGTCATGGATGTTAGCCTCGCTACAGGGGGACCGATGGTAACCCAACCCACTATCCAGCAGCTGATGTAGGTTCTTCCTTATGTTTCAGGCGATCTCTCTCTCTCTAATAGGAAAAACCTTCACTCTCAGTGACCACTGCTTTGGAGAATTCAAAGGTAAGCATTACCCTACCATTTGGCTCCGCCAGTCTCTCCGCTTCCGTGATCCTGCCTTTACTGATACGGGGTCCCGCAGGAGCGATCGTAAATCATGTTACTGCTCAATATCAGGATCAGGGACGACTTCTGGAGGAAACGAAACGTGATCTAGAAGTATTCAAGAAGGCATACTACAAGGCAGAAAGTGAAATGCATGATCGCGAGGCAAGATTCGAACAGGAGAGGCAAGCTTTGGCCGATGAAATCTACCACCTCAAGGTGAGACTCTTCCCCCCACATTCAACTCGAACCTTCGGCGGGTGTTTCAAGTTGCCCCGCCACAAATTGAAATGGTGAATGACGACCCACTGATGCTGATTGTCCCGTCCTCCATTCAGGCAATGGAGGCTCGTGAAAAACGAGTTGTGGTATTGATCGATGGCGATGGGGCAATCTTTCTTCCTTCATTGATCGCGGACGGAAAGAGAGGTGGACACGAGGCGGCCTCTCGCTTGACCGAAAACATCAAAGCTCACCTGGATCCTCAACAATTCCAACTCCACGTTTATGTCTTCTATAACAGAAGGGGACTCATCGCTACTCTGAAACGCTCCGGATACGGTGAAGCGGCGACCACGTTCGACGATTTCGTCGTGGGATTCAATCAAGCCGCTGAACGGTTTGCGATGATCGACGCCGGTGAACTCAAGGAAGGAAGTGACCACAAGATGAGAGGTACGAATGTCGTTCCCGCTTGACCCGACTGTGCGCAACAGAAATTGATACGGACCGCGACCGAAAGCTTATTTAGATGATAATATTTACTCGGCCCAGACTCTCAAAGTTTTGTTCGGAGGTAAGCGGGATAGAGTTTTTTTTTCTTCACTCCCTCTTTGCAAGTTAGGAGCTGCTAAACCATTTATGCTAATCTTCGGACCCTAGGATGTCACGACAACGGCTACGTCTCTGCACTGAATTCGTTCATCACTTCCGGCCACAAAGAGAAATTAATACTTTTGCCGGGGTATGCCGACAAGGCTATGGGGATAGAAAAACTGGGGTTACCTTCGCTTGCAATACCTGATCTGTTCCTCGCTGAAAAGATCAGCCAGTTCTCTGTTCAGCACACGACGGATCGGAGCAGGACCCCTACCCCGCCGACCAGTCCCCCGCCCCCCGGACTAGTACATCCATCTTCTCTAGGTATCGTCAGACCGACGATCATCTCGCAGAGCGTCAGGGAGAGCTGCTTCGCGCCTGTCCGCCGAGGAAGTGATCCGGGCACTCTCAATCGACCTGCGATCGAATGTCCCGCGAGCTACAAATCCGTGGTACAAAGCAAGGTGCTCGTTGGTGGTGACAGCTATGCCAAATCAGCCATGAACCCCATCAAGGGGTCGCCTATCCCGTTACAAATGGACAACCTGGATATGGTTGTTACGGGTGCAAGCGGCCACGGGTCTCCGCCTCGAAGGATTAACCCGAAAATTGTTGAGTTGATCGAGCCTTTGTGTTCGTCATGGAAATGAAACTGACAATCCACCCGTTTGGTTGCGTTTCGGCGTATTGCAGCCTATTTGGAAGCGTGAGTGATTCTTCTGGCTTGTAAAAATCCCCGTTTAGTCGGTCGCTGACTTGAAACCCTCCCTAATCGCCCGGCCGGTGTTCTATCTGGATTCGACCTTCAGACACTCCGCCACCCTGCACGTTGTTCTATCTCGCAAATTGCAAATTTGGGTCAGAATGCCAATACGGGCACGATTATATGTTGAGTGAAGATGACTACGAAACAATCCGGACCAACGCAAAGAACAACCCGTGCACGGCGATTATGAAGGGTGAGGCCCCGTTTTTTTTTTTGCAAACGTCTATTTTTTCCTCCTCCTGTGATTGTACTCGCTCGCTCGTATTAGATCACATGTGGAAAAGGAAGATTTACTGATAGGATCTTGTTTGTGTTTGGTAGGTGAAGAATGCCCATGGGGTTCTAAATGCGTATATGGTCATGTGTGCCCGAATGCCCCCAGATGCCCCCGCCACACTATCCGCAAGTGTAAATTCTCCGGGGAAGGCATGCACGCCGTGGCTTGAAGGAGGGAGCCAGAGGCATATCGCTAGTCGCGATGGTTCGGCGCGGAGATAAGCTTTCTCGTTGCCATCTTTTTCTCTTCTACTTCTTCTTTGCTCGTATTCCATCGATGTAAGATTCTGGTAAAATATTTAGTGTGAGTTGTGCTGTTGCTGGGAGGGGAGAGATGTATTACGTAATGCCACGATCAGTTTCCATATTCGGCGAGAATTCTCCACTCATATTGGCCTACGACGCTCGAAAATCTTCGTTTGGACACAATTCATTCGAAGACCCAGCCCGGACGAGATGGCATACTTAATACAAACAATCCGTTATCCCCTCCAGCTCCGTCTCCCCACCTTCCTCCCTACAAACCTCTCCGTCACTTGCACCTTCCTTCTCCACCTCCAATGGCTGCTCCGAAACTCTTCGGAGAAAGCAATAAGTTGATTTGGTAGGCCTTTCGACGACCGTACACCGCGTAAACCCGCTCATCTCCATCACGTTCGCAAGGGATGACAGCTTCACGCGCCTAATGAGCCCTGCAAACTCCACTTCTTGGTCTCCCCCAATTCCACCTCTTAACTTGGCCCCATGGACCCTCCCGGACCTCACCGCCGCCAACGTTAAGAAGAGTGAATCCAGGATTAAGGAACTAGAGCTCGAACTCGCCGCTTGGAAACAAGCGCACGCGAGTCTTCTCGAATCCCTCGAACGAGAGAGGAAGGCGCATAACGTGCAGATTGCTTCTTTCAATCGTCACTTTGCATCTTTGGATTTTTTCAAGGTCCGTGCGTTTGACGTTTTCTGATATCATATGCCTCGGAGTTAATTGGGATCTGCAGAACCAAAGCCCCCTTATCCTTTGCGTTATTAATGGCGATGAGAACGTGTTTCCGAAATCCTTGCTTATACAGGGACAGACGGGAGGCCGTCAGGCTGCCCAGTCACTCACCAAGGCCATAGCGGAATACCTTGCCAACGAAGACCTTCAAGTCCTCGGCCGACTCTCGTTCTGGATCACCATTTACTATAATAAGAAGAACCTCCTTGACTTGTTAATCGACAACGACCTATGCGCGGCTGAGCAGCTCGAGGCTTTCCTCTCCGGGTTCAGCGAGACATCCCCAAGGTTTACGATGGTCGATGTTGGTTTCAGCAAAGGCGCTACTGTCGCCAAGGTCATAGGTACGAATCTTATCTATCTGGTTTCTTCTCACCATTAGCCAGTTTGAGACCTGCTTTCTCTAACTTCGGATGATCGTCTAGAGCACGTTCAGACTCAAGTACGCTACCCACAAACGCTGCGCGTCTTCCTCGGATGTAAGTTCGATTGTCCCATTCAGTCGGTTAACGTTTGCTCACATGGCATCCCCTGACCCCCTTTTCGTTTATTCGGTATTTCCAGCAAATGGTAGCGGTCCTGAATTTTCAACTTCATTCGCAGCATTAGACAGAGAAGGGCTGTTGGGCAAAGTGGTTTTGATGCGGGATCTCTCACGCGAGCCATCTCCTGATCTTCGGTTGTTCGGGGTATTGTGTCTCGACTCACACGGGATCTTCATGACGGAACGATTGATTCCGGTCACGAGGCGCCCACCCTCGCTCGTCCCGGTTCCGCTCTCGACATCCGGGACAGTGACGACCCACGGCGGCTTGATATCTCCGCAAACGTCGGAATCGCAATTTTCGGCGACGAACAACGGATTTAAGCCGATTGACGCCACCAAGGTAAGGGATATCCCATCATTACTTCGGTTACCGCAGTTGCCGGAACGTCCGCGGGAATCTTTTTCTTTTCCGCACGTGCTAATTCCGTCCACCGATTTCCAGCCTCTTCATAAACGTGAGTCCCACTCCCAGCATTCAGCTTCCCTCGGTGCTTGGCAGAGAAGCTGATTGGCGGCGACGTTGATATTTAGAGACACCTCCGCCATGCAACGAGTTTTACTTGATGAACTGTTCGGTAAGACCCAGTCGCTCCCTTCTTGTATTCATCGTTCTTACGATCGACGAACCGACGTTCGTTGGGCTCTCCAGAAAGGTGTACGTTGCATATTGTCCAACTTTTCTTGGCATGAAACGGGATGATGACCGGGCACCTCTCCCTCAGCAATCATGCAAGTACTCGCATGACTGGTTCCTGTCACAAGAACAGCTGGTGACACTCGCGAAGAACGCGAAAAAGGCACCATGCAACTTCTATAAGAATGGTGAGAGATTGATATTGGTTCCCTCTGCGTTTTATCACGAGACTGATACAGCCACTTCCAGGCGTAAGCGATACTTTATTTCCGGCTCTCGGAAGCTCTAATGTTTGACATTGTCTCCGTTTGATGATAGATGGACTGTCCGAATCAGTCGTCATGCTGCTGGGGGCATGTATGTCCTAACGGAAGCAAGGTGGGGAAGTCCGTTGCGTGGTTTTGACATGACAGATTTATCTGATTAGCGGATTTGTATTCGCCGTCTGGTTATAGTGCTTCCACTACACCAAGGGCAAGTGCTGGTTTAAAGGAGGTGAGCCCAAGCGAGGATTCCTATTATGTAAGTTAATTTATGGATATTCACGGCTGCTCTACAGCCAACATGCACCCGGAAGAGAGTTAAAACTGTCAACGTTTGCCGAAGTCTGCCTGGCACGAACGTGCGGCACATTACCCACTCGAATCTCGTAGTGTGTGCTTTAAACCTCCGGTCTGTCGATCATCTGCGTTCTTTGTCTTGGTTTTATACATCCTCAACCATCTCGCTATTTATCTTGGCTCGAGTCGAAGTAATGATAGAAGGAGAACGCGACCTGTAAGTAGTGTGTAACATGTTCCTTTCTGCTACCCGTGTTATACACGTGGTTGTGTGTATTATGTATCTCATTTGATAGGTTGATGTATAGTGAGTGACTATTCGTAAGACTAGAAACATACGTATCCGTTTCAAAAGGGTTCCAGTAACCGAGGTTTACTCCCCGATGTCTGAGAGGCTTCCACATGCCATACGCCCGTGAGATTGGGTCGTTTTCGAGGGAAAAGCTTGAAAGGTTCTGAACATTCGTTTAGAAGTGGACACAGCCTGATGTTATCACCTTGCTTCTTGCTTCTTTTTTTTTTTCTTTCAATTCTGCACACCTGGGCGAAACCAGCCATGCCTTCGTCAACGTCTAAGGCGAGTGAAGGAGATCCATGATCTAGGGGAGCGACCGGACATCGGAGGGGAAGAGCCGAAGGCGTCAGCATCAATTCTGAATGATTCAATGTGGTGACCCAGTCTCAGATTCTTTTTTTACGACCGATCAGAGAAAGGTGAAGGGACCAAAAACCAGAACCTGTTGGCCGTGCCGAAGCGAACCACGGAGAGAACAGTCGCTGGGATGTGTCCCCGCCGTCTCAGGTTGGTGAGTCAGCAGTGGATTAGTGAGATACGTTAGCCCGGCCGCTGATGGCAGAGACCGTAGATCGTATCCGATGACGTTACAACGGCGCTCGGTGTCCTAGACCCGTGAACTCGAAGGGCCAGGAAAGACTCGACAGGAGTCCGAGTGGGTAGAATTCCTCCAAAAGTGCATATAAGTATAATTCAACCTTCTCTCCCGGCTGCTGTTCACCTTCCCTTCCCCCTCCTCCCCCGTTTCTCTCCCCTCCTTCAGTTCCAAGGATGCAGGGGTCCGTGACTCTCGCGGAACGCTTCCTCTTAATCCTCTCTCTCGTCCTCGCAGTTGCAGCCCAACATGATCACGGACACTCTCACCACGGAGCGGTTAAATCCGAGTGGGACGAGGAGGAGTATCTCAAGTTGAATCCGCCTACTCCTCCGTCTTACTGGTCGGAGGATACGAGGATGCGGATGAGCCCCGACGAAGTGTTACCCGTACGCTATCCCTGGTTGATGGTTTTGCACGTATTGTTCATGTCCGGCGCTTTCTTTGTCGCCCTCCCTGCTGGTGAGCGTTTTAGACGTCGTGTTTGACCTTTCTGCGTTGTGCAGCTCCAAGGAGCCCTCCGGTTCCTGCGGAAAGACCGTGGCGGTTTTTCATTCCCGCACCTGCATACGTTCCGATTCCCTTCCGGGACTTCTACCTCCTGGAAGCCTAGCCGCACGGATTACTCATTCTCTTATCGTGTTGCATGTTCATCGTCTAGGTATTGCGCTAAGATCTGTAAAGTCTTCCTTTCACGCGTTCAGTGTCGTTGCCTTCTACGGTCTCGTCGCTCTCGGCCTCAGTTCGAGTGCGCTCTATAGGAAATCGACCCCTGATTTGTGAGTGTTTGCGTGACTAAAGTCTTTGCTCCTACCTTCCTTTTGTTTCCCTCCTTTGCTATTGCGGCTATCTCCACCAATTGCGCACCATCTTCGACCTCCGATCACGCCAAGTCATCGGTGAATGACGGGAGACTGGACGGTTATTGGCTTCTGGTTCTCAGCCCACGCCTGCATTTTTTTTTCTCACCGGCCGTCCATTATGTGATTGTACGGAACGTTTCACTGACTAACCTTACTGCACTTTTCCCTCGTGCCTGCGAAACAGGTACGAAGGAAACATTCACGGCACTCATGGCTATTTCGTCCTCTTCCTTGCTGCGGCCTTATCAGCTCTTGATGTCATCGCTCTCAGTACCAGATTGATCGCATTTTTCCGAGCCATCAGATCAAGCGACCAGCAGTTTGGCTTTTCCTCCTTCTGGAACATTGCCATCCTTGGAAGGGAGAGCCCTCTCCGGGGTTCCAACGCCGAGTATACCACTCTCGTCGTCGACGTCGATGAGGAAGAATACGAGGAAACCGAACTGAAGGCTGTAATTACCGAGTCGGACCGACTCGGTTCCTCCCGGCAACCCCGAGGCTCGCCCTCCCCTCCAAAAGCGGTCAACTTTGATGAAGAGTACAGCACACAGACCACCGAATGGTCACTTCAGACGCCCACTTCGGATCGTACCGCAGTCTCCGGTCGATTCCATGCCCGTCACCATTCCGTTCATTCGGATGACACCCTGCAGGATGTCGTTTCCCGAGTGAACGAGAGAAGACCCTGGTACATGAAGGTCGGCTCCGCCCTTTTCGCCACGTTGGAACGAGTCTTGGTCTTTGCTGGTTTAATGCAATTGCTTACCGGCATCGTCGTTTATACCGGTGGATGCCGTGGGAATCACGTCAACATTTGCCTCGCACATCTCATCAAGGGTGGCATTTTTTGGTGTTATGGACTCGTCACCTTCGCCCGCTTTTTAGGTTCCTTCTCTGAACTTGGCTGGGCATGGAACAGGATCCCCGTCACTCACAGGAAGAACGTCCCGACTGCCGAGTTTGTCGAAAGTTTCGTTGTCTTCCTCTACGGTATCAGCAATACTTGGATGGAGCGGTTTGGGGTCAAAGCAGGCGACCCTTACACCACCCGTCAGGTCCAACATATTTCAATTGCTGTGAGTTCACGCTTGAGCGGATTCGGCCATGAGTCACTTTGCTTATGAATCTCGTTACCCTCATTAGGTCATGTTCTGGTTCGCCGGTTTGGTCGGAATGGGTCTTGAATCTAAGAGGTTTAGGCGATGGCTCGCTGCAGGTTCCCTCGCCTCTCAGTACCAATACAATAAGAACCGTTCCGATCGGGGACAGGATTCCGTGGCCGAACCCCCTTCATACGTCGCTTCATTCAATCCCTTCCCTGCTATCTGCATCGGAATAACTGGCATAGCGATGGCCGCCCATTTCCAGCCATACGTCTTCCAAGTTCAAATACACTCTTTATGGGGTAACCTGCTCGCCGCATTCGCTGTCATGCGGTGCCTGACCTACTTCTTCCTGTGGTTGGGACCTCCCCGTTCCACCCTACCGAGTCGACCGCCCACTGAAGCGCTGGCCGGATTTTTCTTGGTTTGCGGTGGTCTGGTGTTCATGTTTAGTACCTCTGATCTGACCGTTGCCGCAATGAGGCAAGGGAGGGACGATATCATGATGGTTGCGTGTTTGGCCGTTGCAATCACGTGTTTCGCCCTCACTTGGGTAATGGCCATCGTTTCATTTAAGGGTTGGCTCAAGTCGAGGACAATCCCATACGTCAAGTTCCACAGCTCTGCTTGAGCTATGGAACTTCCATCCACCTTCTGCCGCTTTTCTTCCGTCCTATCTAGCTCCCGATTGTTTTATGCCACTTGTATCGCCTTGCCCTGCCTTGCCAACCCTTATTCCCTTCCCTCCAGTCAGTAATAGTACACACATACCCTTGGAACCACCTTCTGCTACGTCTCACTTCGATGCCCTATTGTATTGATTAGCAAATCTCATTCCCCGGGTTTATGTATTGCCCAGTTTTTCCTCCTTAACGCTCAGCATTTCCCAATCCCCAACCCTTTCGTGGCCTCTTTAGCTTTCAAAAACATCACGCTTTAAATTCACGCCTTTTCACGACATCCTCGCAATTGTTTGCGAGTCTTCTTTAGTTTAGCACGTATTCTCTTGTTGTCTGCCACCACTGTAGTATGGTCGAGATTGTTGAAATGCATAGTGACGGGTTTTCGAAAATCTTGTATGCTTCAAATTGTATACTCCTGTTTCTGTGTTCATGACTGTCGTGCATTATCGTTCGAAGCTGACTCGGGAACACGGCATGGTTCTACGAGTTTCTACCGGGATGAATCTGACAACACCTCCAATTCTTCGGTTTCCACAATTTCACGAACGAGACGTTTTTCATCGGGTTGCGAGTAGATTTTGGCGACTTTCCATCTCAAGAACTTGCGATCTCTGGAAGGACTGTTCTTGAGGACGTCGATGAGACACGCCTTCCACGCTTTCCGCCTGCCCAGTACATTCGACGATTGGTCTAAACGGCCTTCCACGTATTCGGCGAGGTGGATCTCCACGACGGAGAGATGCTTTGCTTCTCGTAGGTGCTTTACGACCTCGTCACTCGTACACTATCGCGGGGGCGTGGTGTAAAATGGATCCAAAACATCGAGGGGAAGGGGACGTACATAAACAGCACCAAAAAGTCCGATCTCCTGAAGCTTCGGGCAGCCACGTACAACAGCTGTAGCACGGACCCACTGATTGATTGCCCTGGATTTCAAAAGCACTTTTCTGGAACTCACAATCCACATTCAAACTACGTCCAACATCCACCCCTCTAACCCTCTTCAACCCTGCGCCGTACGAGCTGATGGTCGCATAGGAATGTAGCACGAAACCACGTCTGAAGGTTAGGCTCTCGAGGTTCGGACAGCTCCTGATGAAATCAGGGTACATGGAGCAAACGGTCATCTCGCGGATACTTGGGAAGTGGGCACATTTGCGTTTGAGCCCCGTCGTGACGGGACTCCTGTGACTGACGCTCAATAGTTCCAACATTCTTAGGTTTGGTAACCGAACCAGAGTGTCGATGAACTTCTTCATAAGGTCGTTCGGGGCGTCTTTGAAGGATAAATCCACGGATAGGGCCCTGCGTAGTGACAGGTTATGAGTTGTATTTAGATGAAGTTAGGATTACACTCACTGGACATAAACGGCGATCGCCGGGTTCGACAAAAGATATGCGCACTGAGCATATAGACCGTATGTCTTCCCAGCGGGACCACCGTCAGAAGGTGGTTTCACGATACATCCCTCCGTATTTTTCCAAAGAACAGGAAGGAGGACGTTACGCAACGGCCAACAGGTCATCGTTAACTTGCGAATGACCGTCGACCGTTCAACGTGCTTCGTTCTCATCACTTCTCCATATTGTTCACCGTTGGTGCAAGTATCGCGGATGTAGCGCCGGTGATCGTTGAGATGGGAGAAGATTTCGAAAAGGAGTTCGATGGGAAGCTTGAAAACTGCACACGATCCGAGTCAGGTATAAGTTGGGGGAATGGGATGGAAACCTTGTATACTCACTGCCGCTGGTCTGAACCTGTGGAGTCCCTTGCGTCGCTGTGTGTATCCGGTGGACTATCGCTGTTATTCTCTGTCGCGGTGGCATCGCTATCGCACACAGTGCGCGAGGGGCTTGGAGTAGAAAGGGTCGATGTCAACGATGGGGGGATCGGCTCGAGTAAAGATGGGACAGAGGTCCCGATCAAGGCTATAGTTTGAAGGGACCACAGGGACCACCCCGGTTTGCATATTCGCGCGCGGCCTTTCAGATCTGTTAGATTTGAGTGTCTTTACCATCACGTGCAGACAGCCCGCGCGCGCGTCATACACGACACGAAACAACACGGTGGAAAAACTGCCCTGGCGTTGAGCCGTGAGCCGGTGTGGCTCGCCCCCCTCCAACAAAGCAACTCGACTGGACGTGTGAGGTCTTGAGAGGTGGGTGCAGCGAAGCCGTGCCTGGATCCCGATCCGAGTCGACCAAACTTTGATGTAGTCCGTTCCGGTTCCGGGCCGCTCGCGGCTTCCGGATACCAGAAAGAAAGCATTCCGCATCGTTAACAGCGTTAATCTATCGTCTGTCGGTACATAGGACAAAGTTTGAAACTGAATAAATGATGGCATAGTTCTTCCCGCAAGGATGTTTCTGGGAGCACCTTCAGCTCCCCCGAATATGACCAGCGGAACCAGGACTCATGCTGTGCCCTCGGCCTTCGCGAACCTTCCATCTCAAGAACCTGTGGCTCGTAGAAGGGTTGCCCTTGAAGACTCTAATCAGATGCCTCTTCCACACCTTCAAGTCCCTCGCTGCTCGGGCCCTGTAATGGGGGCTCCCAGGTTGGGCAACCCAACCAGATAGTCCACAGACTCCAGGGCGTTCGCAAGGCACAGATCCACAGAAGGTGCCCGTCAGAGTACACGTACTGAACTTCCGGAAGTAGTCACCGATGATCAGGTTCGGTATAAGCTATGTGCACTGACCTTGCAGACCGGTTTTCCATCGGAGCTATCCGGTCCGATTAAAAAAAGGTGGAGAGAACCAACGCGTCATGGTTACCTTTCGAGTAGCCATCGAACATCCCCAAAGGAAGACAAGATTTCGATGGTGAGCTCGGCCGGAAGCCCGAAAATCTCGATCCATGCCGACCAGAGGCTAACAGGATGACAAGCTGGTAACCCGAGTGTTCATTTCCACCTCGTGTATTTGAGGCGTCACCGGAGCGTTCGACCGTCAGTTGAATGTCATTTCTGGCTCGCGAAAGAGCGTGTCACGATCAAAGTTACACTCGGATTTTGCCGAACTTTGGGGCACCAAATAGCCCTCCCATCGGAAAATCCTGTCGAACATCATCCAAAATGGATCAAAATGTGCAAGATTCATGAAAATGCGCTCACGAGAGTTAGCCAGGGTTATAACACTCTTATAATGTCCTTACGTTGGGCATATAAGTAACTTACAATACTATTCTAACGGCCTCATAATGTGATTTTGAGGACATCTTGGCTCGGAGGTACGTATGAGGTAACTTAAACCGCCGGGGAACGGCAATAAATGGGGCACAATCTCACAGTCAAACGAAATGATAATCAAAATTCTTCGTAGCAATACAATACGGATACAAGGTGGAGGCGGACGAAGAGAATGAATTTACCGAGCTGCAGAGATTCACATTCATATGCTAGCTCCTGCGAAGTTGTGACGATAGTCACTCACCTTCGGGGTATAGAAAGCGTGAATAGGAGCAGGCTTTAGAAGAGATTAAATTTGGATGGACTATGGTCTCGATCAGGTGACTGGGAGGTAAATTTCTCATCACGTGCTGCAGGGAGATGTCAAATTCTAAACCGACCGTGCCGACGCGAGGAAAACCCATAGCGCGCTTGAGCATCATGATAGCAAGCCACATGGGATGTGCGTTTTTCCCGTCGTGCCCCGGCCGACTCACAGTTGCATTTAACGCACAGTATTTGAGAACACGGGAGCGAGTCTAGTTCATCCACACGTCATTGAGGCTATTCTGATACATAATTACCCTAATAAATAATTCATAACTCATGTGCTTCATAACTCATGCACAGTGTTGGAACCCGTTCCCGACAGCTCCGGTGTGGGTTATGCAACCGCAAAAGGTACCGGAAAGGCTGACGAAGAAATGAGCGCTGAGGTCATCACCGAGGGAGACAGGGACCACATACTCATACACAACACGATCAAGGCCAGGATGGCCTCCTGCGTACACACCTCCCGCGACAAGAGGGAACTCGACTAGGAACGGAGCTGTGCACTTAGTAAAATGGAGAGTGGGATCTAAGGCGTGGAATGGATGAGCGTATTCTTGGCTGGAAGAGAGTGGATGAGAAACCAGGTAAATGCGCCAAGAAGATGGGTAACATACCGGCCAAAGGTAAATCTTTGACCAGTTCGTCCCTGGTTGATCGCGGCCTGAGTGTCAACACCGCTATAGTGTCTGGTCGTCCCACATACGCAGGGATCTGGAAATCGGGTATCAGAGCTACGTGGACCAACAGAGGGAGCATGGGCCAAGCTCACCGCTACGTTTGTTGAGAACGGCACCATTGACGGAAGCAGCAACAAGAGTCAAGAGAGCGACGAGTTTGAATTGCATGATGGTCGTGAAGATTTTAATCAGGGTAATAATGTAGAGAAAAACGGCACCAGGCGTAAAGAAGACGTGAAGGGGAAGAGGATGAGGATGATCAGTCGCACAGCGGCTGAGGAATGAAGGGTCTGCGTCTTCAGGGTTTTATAGCACTCCAAGTCCCACCAGAAGCTCTTACGGAATTCCAGCCGCGCGTCGCATGCAGGGTAGCTCCCGTACCAGTGTTGCGCGTGTCGTTGATTTATCATTAGCACTCGTAACTTAGCAACATTCGAAGGCGACTTGAGACTTACTTCCACCGAGCGTGAGAACAGACCAGAGTGTATGCCATAGCAAACATCACTAGAAAGATTCAGCGTTTATTTCCTGTCCAGTTGGCCGTGCGCCCGTGAGGAACAGGAGACTACCCGCCGATCGTACGTCTGGTAGCCAACCGTCCACAATCATCAGACAATGGACCCTGCAGTTGTCTCAGAAGAACGGACTCGGAGAGTGGTCTAATGCATGAAGGTCCCGGGGATTCCGGTCGCGCCATACAAGTTAGTCGTCACAAGAATGAATAGTGAG